>CM012455.1:22960942-23158946 GCA_003999625.1 Oryzias javanicus
AAAAAAAAAACCTTCTCAGTAGCGTTTTAATTATGATTATGAAGTTTTTAACCAAAATCCCACAACCTAAATGTCTTAAAAAAGGCATTTTTCATGCCTCTATTTCCAAAATCTCTTCTGAGGGGGCGTGGCTTTTGGAGCTCCGCCCCACATCCCCCCTGTTTGATAGCTCTGTTGTGATGGAAAGAAGATCATTCATTCAAACAGAATCTCTCCAAGACAGTTTGATTGACAACGATTTAAAAGGAGAAATACTCAGAAATGCAAAAACAAAATGAATTCTTACTACATTTGTTCTCTTAAATAAGCTTTCATAAATGCCAAAAATACATGTTAAAACTCAAAAAACAGAATGTCCATCGGAGGGGGACTTTAACCTTTTCAGACCATCGAGTGTCGCCGCATAAATGCGGTTTTCTGTGCAGTTTTAACTTTTAATTTAGATGTTTTACATTCTTTCTTAAAGTCAGATCACTCCTCGAATATTTTCTGTTTAGTCAAATAAAACATGTTTGTCAGAAAAAAAGACTCCACACTCAAAACCTGAGCCTTGAGTGACTCTCACCTGTTTAATAATGTGGAGTATTACATGATGTGTTACTGTTGCTGAAATCATGAAAGAAGATTTTATTAGATCAATCAATAAACACTCAACTTTGCTACTTGGAAAAAAAACACATTTGATCTAATCAGAACTGGATTACTAAAACGTTGCAAAGCTGTAAAATGAATTAACTAAAGGAGTGGAATTATATACATTTCTTCTTCACACTCCTTTTCAAGCAATCAATCAAACTCTACTAGACTATAACTAATAATTACTGCATTTAATGAATCAAATATGGGGTAAGTGTCTATTTGCTTTAATTAATGCACTTCATTATTTATATAATGAGTTTGGAAAATCTGTGGTTTTTGTACTGTATTGTCCACAAATGAACAAGATCAATTAATCAGAATTTGTAGCTTAATTATAGTTCTTTAAAGACCCACTCAAAATAAATGTGTGTTTTTGGTGTTTTACCACAGAGAGCATAAAAGAATTTAAGATTAAAACGGCCTTTCCGAGTATTTCTTTATTCAAACTGTAGTGACTCAGGAGCAGATGAAAAAATGTTTTTATGTAGAACATATAATCGGTGAGCCGCAAGCTTCCTGCTCTGCTCCATTCTGATGCATCCACTTACGGATAAATGGATCCATATATTTGGCTGTATATTAGTAGATTTGGTTTTGTACAGTTTGGGGCAAAGTGTCCTCTGTATGATCTATATGAAATATATTTGTCATTTTCCCAATAACAACCACCAGAGGGCACTGTTGTTGAGCTGGTGCTGACAACAACGCAGAAGAAGAAGTGCCATTAAAAAAAAAAACATTAAGGAGAAACTGATTGTTCTACTTTTTAACTTTATGATATTTTTCTTATTTGCAGAAAGACAATGCGTGACAGCAAGTCATCAAACTGGGTCACAGATAGATGGAAGTACCGCTGAAAGCGCCAGCGGTCAGACGCAGCGTCTGGAGTACAAGGTAAAAGATCGCCTTAAAAAAACACATGGAGATGTGTTTAAATATGCTTTTGTAGAGCTTTTCAAAATAAATAAACCCGATCTCTCAACATCATCTCTTTCGTCCATGCATTGTAAATGAGATCTACAATCTAGCATGCAGAGATGGATCTAAGCGATAGTGTCTCCCAGATGCGACGGGAGCGTTGAGTTCAGGAGTCTGCAACCTTTTATACTAAAGAGCGTTCTGGTTTTAATTAATTTATTTCACTAGTTTTAGCCAAACAATCAAGTTGTGACTGAAACTAAATTCAGATTTAGCTGAAATAGAACTCAGTGAAATATTTAATTGCATTATACAGTTCATTTATCACTTTAAAGAACCCCATAGTTTGATCAGTTCACGCATTTCTGAGAAGGTTTTTAGTAGGTGCGTCCGTCTTTGAAAAAGTTTGGATACAGTTGTTTGTTTTTGTGGGAGAAACAAAGATAAGCTTCTAAAGAAAGGTAATAAAACAGGAGTGTCAAACTCAATCGCACAAGGGGCCAAAATCCAAAACACACCTGAGGTCGCGGGACGGACAGGAAAAACATTAATTGAACACTCTAAAACTACATTTTTAAAACTTTAAAATTATAATTGTTTAATATTTCTATTAATAAAAAGGCAGGAATATTATTCCAGAATAAATCCACTTAAGTCTTAAATAATTTTTAATATTTTACTCTCCATAAAAATATATTTTGTCAAAATTATACAAGACATAAAAGTATAAGATAACATCGGGCCATTAATATCGATAAAATAAAGTGATCTGGAGGGCCGGATAGAATTACTCGGTGGTCCGGATCTGGCCCTCGGATATATTCGGACATTTTGAAAGTTATTCAAGGTTTATGTTGATTTATTCTGAAATAATATTCCTGCATTTTTTTTATTCATAATTTTGCCAAAGTGTTACAGTTTAAAAGTTTTAAAACTGGCATTCTTCTAGTTTTAGGGACTATTTTGGCATTACTTAGAGTTCTTTAGGCTTTTTTGGTGTATAGCTAATATTTCAGCTACATAGTAGCTGTTTTGGCTAATTTAAGTTTTTTTTTTTTTTTTTTTTTAGGCTAAATTGGTAGCATTTAACTAATATTTTAGCTGGTTACCAGCTTCAGCGTTTTTAACTATCAATTTCAGCATCTTCAGCAGCCAAATTCAGCTTCCAGCATTCCCACTAGCATTATCGCAGGTAATGCTATATATCTAGTTCATAATTATGTTAAAAAGTTACTGTTTTAAAGTTTAAAAATTAAGTTCAAGACCGTTCAATAAATGTTTATCCTGCTCGTCGTGTGACCTAAGGTGTGTTTTGGATTTTGGCCTCTTGCGCGATTGAGTTTGACCCTCTATGGCTTTAAAGAGGCCCTGTCATGATTTTCTTCAGCCTTTCAGAGGCTATATATATCCATATATATGATCATATATTACATTGGGAACACCAAAAACACAAATTATTTATGAAATATGAGCCATTTTTGTGGACCGTTTTAATACCTGGAAGCATAAAACGACTCGATTTCTGAGGCTCCGCCTTTCGCTCCTCGTCGCCCATTTCACGATATCATCCTTGAACTCGCCTCCCCAGCATGAACAAAGTTTGTAACCAAAACTAAAAAGATGGTTGCGCTGCACTCTGCAAAATTTTGTCAGAACGTTTCCCTTTTTCAAACTTTTTATTTTGCTGATGAACAATCTAATCGATCACCTCATTTCTACCGTGTTTACATCACGTGACCGTCGGCTACGGTGGCTGTTTTGGTTCAGTTGTTCCGCTCTCAGTTCGTTTCGTATTCAGACTGAGGAATCTCAGGGCGAACCGAAGTTCAGTCCGATTGGAAACAATCATCTTGAAAGACGGGTCAGAGAGCGGTTCTGGTACAGGAAGGTAGTTATCTCCTGCCACAGCTCCGTGGAGAAGATGGAGGTGTGTTTTTGTAGAAGTCTGGGGGCGGAGCTTGCAGCACAGACTCTTCCTGGATTGAGATGTTGGCAACAATCTTACATCAGCACGTTTCCAACCGCTTATTTTCGTGGGTATAGGAAGGGCTGCTGCAGACAGTGCAGGTTTTTAGCTTCGGGGTTCTTTATAGTGAGGAATGAACAGTAAAATACATTTAAAAAGTAGAAATTTCATGATAGGGGCCCTTTAAGGTCTTGTCAACTGAAATGAAATTGTTAGTAATTTGGCTAAAGTTCCACCAAAAACCTCAGAGGCAGAAGGGATTCTGTTTTATTCACTTTCATAATATATACATATATTTTTTGTGAGTTCCTACAACCAGATTTCGAGGATTTTCCTGACGCACAACACTTCATGATAAAGCTGAGTGTGGGGGTGGGGCTTAAATGTGTTTTTATTTCAGCTTAAGGAGATTTGTTTTTTTTTTTTTTTTTTTTGATTGGCAGATGGTCAACCTAACAGATCTGAAACCTTAATTTGGGGAGGGGGGGTTAAGCCGGAGTGGAATCGGGTCAACGCGCCCGTTCTACTTCAAGTGACCTTTTTGCAGCATAGAATGGGAAACATTAGAGACTATCTGTCCATGGATACATGGTGGGACTGGTGGGACTATGCACTACATTTCCTTTAATCTTATATTTTGAAATTTGATTTAATTCAGTTTGTTAATTTGGAATATAATATATATAAGACTTTTTAGAGCACAGATTCTGATTTTGTTGGGATTTTGTATTAAATCCCTGAATGTGACTCACAGCGCTGCATTAAAAATCATTTTAGTTATCGTAATAAGTGGGATTATTCCTTCCTGGAAAAGTTCCCTCGTCTTCTCATGTGATCAGAGTCCAACTTGGAGACCTGCTGTTCAACAAATGAAAAAAAAATCTTTTCATCTTAACAGAATCCGACCGAGTCGGCTCATGTTCCTGATTAGCAGCAGCTTCTATCAGTGTCAGGAAGTTTGTCTGACACAGAGCGTCGCCCACAGCCCGCAACCTCAGCAAATCCGACCCCAGAGCAGGCATGCATCCTGAAGCTAAAACACAGAGTAGAGCCTGAGGATCCCAAACACAAAGAGAGGAACTCACATGCCAGCGGAGGACGTCTGCAGATAGAGCAGCCATGCTGAGGCGGCAGCAGCAGCAGCAGCAGCAGCAGCAGCCTGACTGACTGACTGACTCCTGCACACGCTCACAGCTTCACCAGCGACCCCCTCCACCACGCCCACACCCCTTCACGCATGCACAGCCCCTCTCTCCTCTGACGTCTCTGTTTTCCATGAAGTCCCTCAACAAAGCCTCGAGCAAACCCAGCTGCAGTCACCTTTAAGTCTGATTTTTGTTTGGATAAAATGCAGATCAGCCACTCCTGTTTCAGTCTGGAAGTACAAAAATGTTTATGGCTGCAGAGGTTCACCCTGACCCCCCAGATAAATCAGTGCAGGTCATCCCTCTGCAGCACGGACATCCTTCAAACCCTGACTGCTCCAGCAGCGCTGACAGTGAGGGGGGGTCGGCCTCTGAGCTGGAGGACGATCTGTAAACTCCATGTTTAGAGAAAAGCTGCAGAAGTGTAGAAGATAACCCAAATTATTTTACCTAAAGGAGTTTTTGTCTCGTAATAGACCCTAACACCAAAATGGCGAGTCTGAAAAGTGTTTCCGTGTTCAAATCCGATGGCTGAACACTGTTTAAAGCAATCCTATGCAAATAGTAAAATGTAACCTAACCAATTATAACTAAAATTACAATTAGTAATGATACTAAAGGATAATATTAAACCAGTCGTGGATTATTTCTCTCTGACAACACCGGTCAGAGTTAGACGAAGGTTACAGGAACTTCATTGAAGACTGCTGGTTTGATTATGAAGGTCATTCCAATTTTCTTCTTCTAATTTATGCTAATGCTAATGCTAACGTTTCTGTCCAGTTAAAGTTGCATTTTTCTGTGTTCACAAAACCACTAAAAACAGAACTAAAGAAGAAGTGTTGCGTTATTTTCTGATGTCGCTGTTGCTCATGTGTGATCCCTGCGGGATAATATGAGTAGAGAAATGATTATTTGCACATTATCTTCTGAACATGTACGACCAGAGCTGAACTTTCGTCTCAGCTGCTATTATTTTGAAAGATGAAAAAAAAAAAGTTGTGCCTCTTAGTAAACTGTCCTGATTTTAAAATTACCCCTTAAAATACCCTGAAAAACAACAAATACCTCTCATTAGAAAAACTAAATTTAGCTTTGGATGCAGCTAAATTAGTTGGCTGCTCCGATTATATGTGGCCAACATGAATTTCCATCCATTTTTGTGCTGATCGCACTTAAAACACGTGTGAATATCCTCAAGAAAAATAAAGTGTTAGAATAATATTTACTCAAAGGAAAGGTCGATATTTTAAACTGAACCTTCAATATTGAAGAATTGTTAAAATTAGTTTTTTGTAAATACAGTTCGGCGGGACATTCATAAAATACATATTGAACATTTTTCTGTTGAAATTGTTAATACCTTTTATTATTTAAGAAAAATTCTGTTAATCTGACGTCATCGTGAAAAGTTCCATATTTTTACAAAGTCAAATTTTATTTAGAATCAGAAAAATGTTTTCTGGTGAAACAATTACATTTGACAAAAAAAAGAGATGGTTTGGGAAAAAAAAAAAAAAAGTAACACCTGAGGCGTCATTAAAAGCAAAATTTTTAACATACTGTAACTTTTCATCCATTAACACGATAATTATTGAATTATAATTGTGTTGACAATTACAACATTAAATAATTAGACATTTAGACATGAAACCACGCGTGTTTTGGCCGAAACACCTCCAGCCAAACATCTGCAGGACCCGTCGGAGACCGATATCTTTATGATCTCCTTCACTTCTTTTACCACCACGCAATAAAACCATTAAAGATCCTCAAAGATCTTGACTCTGAAGACGTGGGGTGACTTCTGCAGACGCAGACTGTTTCAGAACGCAGACGTCTGACTTGCATCTCCGGGCTTGCTCTGTCAGACACACAGCAGCCTCACTGGAGGGACAGTAAATGACCAAACTGACTGACTGAAACATGCAGATCTCATTTCAGTCCTGCAGCCAGACACAAAGCAGCTCCTTGTTCCTGGAGCACCTGAGTCTAAAAATCGTCCCGTTTGCTTTCTGGCTCCGGCCAGACGAATCACATCGTCTGCATGGTGGCCCACTGGCTACAATGTTCAATAAGTTTCATCTGCTCCGTTTATACATCCAGCTACAGATTACAAACTTGTTCTGGGTATAGACTGTCAGGGAAGTTTAACATGGATCCACTCATGTTATGTTATGTTAGTGCAGCAGAGCCTGAAGCCGTGTCTGACCTCAGTGACCTTCGGCTGGCGGTTCCTGACCTGCCACCTAGGGGTTTTTCCAAGGGGTTGAAGCAAACTCAGATAAGAGATAATTCAGCTAATTAAAGACAACCCCCCCCCACCCTTAGTTTGATTGCAACAGACGTTAAAAATAAAAAAAGTGTTTTTAGCTTTCAATTTCAGCATCTTCAGCAGCCAATCAGCTTACAGCACTCACAATAGTATTATCGCAGGTAATGATATATATCTAGCTCATAATACTGTTAAAAGTTACAGTTTTAAAGTTTTAAAAGTGTAGTTTTAGAGTATTCAATAAATGTTTATCCTGTTCGACCTCAGGTGTGTTTTGGATTTTGGCCCCTTGTGTGATTGAGTTTGACACCCCTGGTTTAACGCCTCATTTCCACAGAGCAGTACGGACCAGATTGGTCCCCTCTCAGCCGGTTTATAACAGTCTAGGCAATTCCAGTTAACGGACTGTGGTGCAAGTGGGTGCAGATCGATGGAATTCCTGTACATCAAACAGTGCAACTACAGAGAAGCTGCATCAGAACTCAGAAATGGAAGGAAAATGGGACAGCAGATGAAAAATAGCTCTCGAGCTAACTCTGGTGCATTGGCAGAAATGCTTTTTAATGTGCATTGTCCCTGTCAAATAAATGAATAAATAAAATAAATAAATAAATAAATAAAATTAAAAAGATAACCACGGAGGAGAACTATAAACTGGAGCAGGTGTTTATTATGGATGAAGCCGCCCTCTACGCTACACAACAATCTGTTGTTCTGAATTCAAAAGAATAACAAAAGTCTTTATTTTGAGCAATACTCCAATGTACCAGTTGAGAAAAAACGAACAGCAAGCCTGACAAACAACTACTGCTTCTAAAATCAGATCCATGTTTTCTTTCCTGAGCAACAAATGTTTCTACAGGTCTCTTTCCATTAGAGAAAAATGTAAAAATACAATTGTGACGTTCACACTGAACGCAGTGTGTGCTTCAACGATGTCTGGTTTCAATGTTAAGTCAATGTACAATGTAAGTTAGGCACTCAGCGGGTAGTATGTGTGATAATCCACAGGTGTCCTACTAGCATTGACGTAGTACGTGTACATCTGCAGCATTTGTTTACGGTCAGTAAGGAGCCAGTTCTCACCCCTTAGTAATGACTATAGTGCTGTGTAATGACACTGTACAACCAACACATTCTCACTCCCAAGTCGTCACATATTGAAGTTTTATTATAGACCCTCCACATCACTTTTTGACGTTTTGGGTGTTGTTTTTCAACAAACTGGCTGTTCCCATTAAGTCATGGGTCCTCAAACTCCGGGCCATGAACCACAAACCGGTGCATTAGCATGACGCAGAGCCCGCTGGTATCTTAACTCGACACCGGACCAGATGCAGTACCAGACATAAACCAGTACCAGATGCGGTGCCAGGCGCGACCCAGACGCACCAGTCACAAAGCAGTACCAGGTTAGAGTACTGGTATTGGGTTAGGGTACAAGTACTAGACGCATCGTGAGAACCAGTGTGCATCCAGTACCAAGTCCGGTATTGCATCTGGTACCGCTTCCCAAGGACCAGTGGGCATACAGTACTGTATCTTGTACTGCGTCCCGAGGATCAATGCGTGTCCAGTACCACATCCAGTACTGCATCCGATACCACGTTTCAAGGACCAGTACTGCATCTGGTACTGCATCCCAAAGACCAGTGTAAATCCAGTACTGTATCAGGAGAACCAGCGTGCATCCGGTACCACATCTCGAGCACCAGTGCACATGTGGTGCTGCATCAGGAGAACTAGTGCGCATCCGGTACCAAATCCAGTATTGCATCCGGTACCGCTTCCCAAGGACCAGTGGGAATCCAGTACTGCATCTTGTACTGCGTCCCGAGGATCAATGCGTATCCAGTACCACATCCAGTACTGCATCTGATACCACGTTTCAAGGACCAGTACTGCATCTGGAACCGTGTCCCAAAGACCAGTGTAAATCCGATACTGTATCAGGAGAACCAGCGTGCATCCGGTGCCACATCCGGTACCGCGTCCCGAGGACAAGTACTGCATCCAGTGCTGCATTCGGAACCGCGTGCCGAGGACCAATGCTCATCCGGTATTGCATCCGGTACTGCATCCAGTACCACGTCTCGTGGACCAGTGCACATCCGGTACTGCATTCGGTACCACATCCCAAAGACAAGTGCACATCTGGTACTGCATCTGGAGACCCAGACAACCCAAAAAAACCTGCAGCACCTGTACGAGTCAACCCACATACGGGTGTATGTGACGAGGCTTAATCCAGACAATGCAGAGACCACATTGGATTCATTCAGTGTTGTTTTCACAAAGTTGGCCGTCTGACCTGGAGCTCCTTGCTCTTCTTCTGCAGCCCGACATTGAAAGCCTCCTCGGCCTCCAGCCTGCTGCTGGTGCTGCTGATCTCCAAGTCCTTCCTGCTGAGAGAAGACGAGCAATAAGATCAGTTCATCAAGCTAACTCTATCTCTAAGCTTTCAATAATTATGTCTTGTTTCATTGATGTAAGTTTCAGGCGTGTATTTGTTTTAATATGTTGCAGTTTTGGTTGAGTGTTAATCAGACAATCAATCATGAAAGTTTGCTCAGTTTGGTCTCAACAGATTTTTTAAGATCAATCAATCGATAGATTCAGTGGGATTGATAAATCTCTGGTATCATGTTGTCAGAATCTCTTCCACTTATACCTGATCTGGACTTTCTGTGGTTTTAAGACTTTTAAGAGTTTCTGTTGCCTGCCCCACATTCTTCAGCACTCTGGTCTTTCCATAAACAGCAAAGTTCTAGCAAAGGTCCTTGCATATCTTTCATGTTTTTCTAAGCTAATAAGAAATTTTAAGGAAACTCTGAAACCAAAACTCTTTCTAAAGTAAAGTTGAGACATTGGATCTCTTTACCCAGAGTGGAAAAGTCAGTTGGTCCAGATTGAATCTACTTAATATAGTCCGGATCAAGCCCTATAACTTGCGTTTGGTCTGTATTCAGACTGCCTATCAACCAGTAAAATCTGTTTTGAACCAAAGCCTGTAAACAAAAGCATGTGACTAAAGATCTCTTCAGTCATTGGCCAGCAAGTATGAGGGCGGGGCAAAGTAAGAGAAAGAATAATGGATGTCTTACACTTTCCAATCCTTGTTGAGATAGACCCCCTATTTAAATTTTATATTTCGCGGAACAATTTTTGAATTTCTGTATCGATTTCAGGAACAACACTTTTTACTGCTACTTCGGTAGGGTGCCAGACGGTTACTGCCTCAGAAGGTAAGTTGTTTTAATGAGCCTGCATTCATCCAACCACATTTCAATGAGTCGCTGTGTCTCCTTGTTGCTCCTTGTTTTGTTGCTTCCTTTCTACTCCCTTTACATCCCGTAATGCTCAGCTACGGTGGCCCTTTTGGTCCAGTTGTTCCATTCTGAGCGTGAACCCTATTCAAACTGAGGAAACTCATAGTGAACCGTAGCTAAAGCCTGATTAGAAAAAGACCAAGATTGCTTCCAAAGATGGGTCCAAGAGCAGTTATTGGTCCTGGACCAGGGTCCACTTGGGGGGGACTTGGGGCGCACCAAATGTGTCCGGTCGGAACACACCCTCTATCCATCCCTTTTCTTAACTCATGGAATCCCTTTCCATAGGGTCATAGGGTTGCTGGAGCCTGTCCTGGCTACTCTAAGACGAAGATGAGGTACACCCTGGACGGGTCGCCACTCTGCCGCAGGGCCACATAATCGCACACATTGGACGCTTTAGAGCAGGGGTAGACAACTCCAGGCCTCGAGTGCCACAGTGTCTGCATGTTTTCCAGATAACCAAGCCTTAAACAAGACTGATTACCTGCTTCAGGTGTGTCCAGTCCAGTTGTTACGGCCCTCGAGGCCTGGAGTTGGATATCCCTGAATTAACCTATGATGCATGTTTTTGGGCTCTGGAAGCCGAAGTGCCCAGATAAAATCCATGCATCCATGAGGAGAACTTTCCAACTCTGCACAGAAAGGTTCCAGCTGGGATTTGAACCAGGATCTTTTCACTGTGAGCAAAAGGGCTATCCACTGTGCAGCTCACACTTTACAAAGACTTTAGTTGATTTTAGCGTGTTTTAATTGTTCCCCTGGTCTGATGAAGAGATTTGAGACTCGATCTTAAAGACTTGTGAATAATCTTCATTTTCTGTTTGTATTTTCAGGACATCTATTTGTCACAAACAGACAGACGGCTGGATCCAAGTGCAGCAGGTTTGAATGGCACAGACAGGAGAACAGGAGGGAAGCACAGCTAAAGGTCCACAAAGCTAAATCAAGGTCAGGCAGGCAGAGGTCAAACACGAGCACGAGGGCGTCAGGGAACACTCAAAATGGCCAGGGTCCAAGTGAGGGTCGGGGCAGGCGGCAAACAATCAGAGTCTAAGATGAAGCAGATGAAACAGAACACTCAATGAGGCAGGCAGAGTGGACCAAACAAGACTTTGCACCGGGTAGAGATCAGTGCTCTGACTAAATACCACTGGGAGTGATTACAGATGAAAAACGGCTGTGGGGCTTCTGGGAGTGACAGCAGGGGCTGATGGGAAGTGTAGTCTGGAGATCCAGAAGTGCTCGTACTCAGGTGATAGAGCCCACTGATGGCCAGAGGAAGAGACGGGACCGACTCATGACACTCCGTTAGGTTAAAAATAAAAACTCTTTTTACAAACCTTTGCAGTGAAAATGCAGAAAATGTCTGTAATTGTGTCACTTCAAGTCGTTTAAAGGAGTGAAATAGTAATTTTTTTTTGTTTTAGGACTTAAAACTTGACTTAGACTAAATTTAATAGACATACAGATGTCATTATAATGCTTTATCATCGTACTTGTTTTTTTTAATTATAAACAACAAAAGAGAAAAAGAGAACAAAAAAAAAAAAACTTTGGTGTCTGCATAAAAGGGTAGCCCGGTTACTTAAATCTGTATTGTTTACATATTTCTATAGTCCAGTGTACATGCATTCAAAATGTAATTTCTTTTCCCTTGAACAAAATGTAAGAATCAACAGGCTTCACATTATCTGTCCACTTAATCCAAATTCTGTAAGACACTTTTTGAAGGATTTATTTATAAAAACTTGAGAAAAATCCCACAAAAATGTCATATAAATAAAATTTGACTAAGTTTTGAACAAATTTAAGACACATGACCAGCTGCAGAGTGTTATTAAAACGTCATCAAACATATGACATGTGTGACAAATTCTTTTAACTTCAACAGGAGCTCAACTTTTATTGATGAATCACAAAATGCATGAATTAGAAGTGAAAAAAAAGTTTTTGCCAAATGTAAAGATAGAACATTTTGATGAATTATTTTAATCTGTAATAATTGGACACTTTATTTATATTAGAATAATAAAACGTCTTTCTGGACAAACAGAAAAGCTGATTCTGCAACGTGACAGGGATTGATCTAAAGGTCACATAAGTTCACCAAATGAAGCATTGATAGTCTTTAAATATGAAACAAACTCCCAGAGGAACAGAGTTCATATCCAGAACAAAGATGTCAGACTGAACAGAGAGAAGAAAATGTTCAGAAAGTATTTTAATTAAACCTTCAGTCATGCTGTCAGGACGATGGGCTCCACTCTTCTGTTTCTGACAGCATTTCTCTTTTGTTACAATATTGCGCTGATGAAGATCCACTGAACTGGAAGCTCATTTGACAGATTTAATCATCCAGGAGAGAGTGAGTCACTCTTCTCACAGGTGGATCTTCCTTTTTTCCAGGTTTGTGAGCAGCTCTGAAGCTCATCATGTCACTCTGGAAGATCTAACTCTGATGAGACGGAAAGGTTCTGGTTCTGAGACGGTTCTTGAGCTTTGAAAAAAGAATCTTGAAGGCCTTTAGGAGAGGACAATGGTAACAACAGAATAACCTTAAAACAGAATAACAACCCAAAGAAATAGGAACATGCATTTACTTTTTCAGAGAAACAGCAAATACAACAGGACGGCCAAAAAACAGAAAAAAGACAGATCTGACAGTGAAAATAAACTTAGTTCTCCTCTTAAACTATAAACGCTGTGCTGTCTTTGCTAATAGAGTTTCAAATAGGAAGGGCAGTTCTTCCTTTTGTCTAAAACTTATTGAGGATCCAAAATGGCTGCCAACAGGAGTGACTATAAAAACAATCAATTCGAGAAAACATGGCTTCTCTGAAGACTAGATCTTACAGAACCATCACAATTATCTATTTTCAAAGCATTCTCAGAGGTCTTTTCATTTTGATGAAACCATTTTTAGCCAAATACATTTGTGGTCGGGACTGTTGTTGCGGAGCAGCCCCACCCTCCCTTCCCTTCCCCATTTCTGAGAGCTTTCTGTTTAGCCTGCACCACTGCTAGCGTACAGCCACTCTCAACCCCAAACTAGCATTAGCATGCAACAAAAATAGTGACCAATATTGGACAGTTTAGATCCAGATTCCTGCTCAGACGAGGAAAACAAAGACGTTCTTTGTCTGACAGTGGATACAGCAGAATAGAGCAGAGCAGGAAGCTTGTGACCCGCTCAGCATATTTTCTAGGTAACAAATACAATCTTTTTCAAACTCAATTTTTTCGTCTGCTCCTGATTCACAACAAATTGAATAAAGAAATGCTCAGAAATAAAAAAGTTAAGATTAATTTTCTTTATATATTTATCCTCTATCATCAGAAAAATGTTAAAAACACAATTTCCGTTGAAATGCGTCTTTGAACTCACTGCAGTAAATTCATGCAAATGCAAGGACACAGAATTGTTTGCATACATGTCAGTAAGTGACTGAAATGTTTTATGAATATAATCAGACGTAGACAACAGCCGCAATTAGCCACATTTGAGTCATTTAGGAGTATGAGAACTGTAAAATTTAACATTTGGACTTCCTAAAAGACTTAACTAAATACATCTGGCAGGCCTGAGAACGCTGGAAAATCTCCACCAGACTCCACGGAGCTTCTTGATGTGACCACGGAAATGTGAACGGCGGCTCATTTGACAGCAGTTGGAAAGGATTGTAAATCAGTGAAAGTTCGATCTGAGCTGACATCCAGATCAGAACCATACATGACGTTTTTATGTAGCAGCGGTGAAGATTTACACTAGAGCGATCATAATCAGACATGGGGGTGTAGGGGCGGGGCTACTCAGCTCAGCTCCAAAAGCCACGCCCCCTCAGAGGACATTTTGGAAACAGAGGCTTTACACCAACACGAAAAATGTCTTTTTAAGACATTCAGGTTGTGGGATTTTGGTTAAAAACTTTATAATCTTCATTAAAACACCATATGGGAAAGTTTTTATGTCCCTTGTGCTATCCAAGGCACGTTTACATTAAAAGTGGGGTCATCTGTACTCCACAAGAACGCGTGCTGAACTTTTTTTTCATTGATTTTTATATCTTCACTAGTGTCCATGACAGATATAACATCCTGTCCACCGTTGTCATTTGTGGGGTCATTTAGATCCCATAAAATAGCACCAGGGTTAAATAAAAACATTGTCATGGGGGAGTTTAAATATATTTGGTGATTAAGATGAAGACATTGAAGATTCCTTGTAAATAGATTCTATCAATACAGTTTTAGAGTCAGTTTTCAATATAAATTGATTTATTTCTTGCAAGCTTGATGTTGTTACTAGTTTTAGGCCCTGTGCAGCACAACCATCCAGTATTAAACTATGAAGACGATACATTCTTGTTCTCTTTATGTTTAAAACTACCTTTCCTTCAGAAAAAGTCTTTTTCTTGACTCTATCAGCACACTCAAGAATGTTGTAGGATTTGTGATTTGTCATCCATCTGACCTTCTGATGAGCTCCTCCAGCCCGTTCCTCATCCTCTCAGGGTTTATGGGTCCCTCCAGAGTGGACCTGCTGTCACTCTCCAGCCTCTTCCTGCTCTTCTCCAGCTCGTTCTCCAACTGCACAGAGTGACAAACATCACCCTACTTTTCTGAAAACACTTTAATGCAGGGACGACTGGGTCAAACTTGATCGCACAAGGGGCCAAAATCCAAAACACCCCCAAGGCCCAGGGCCAAATAGGATAAACATTTACACTCTACACTCTAAACATTCTAAAACTACATCTTTAAAACTTTAAAACCGTAACTTTTTAACATAATCATGATATATATATACGTATATATATATATATATATATGTACGTATATATATATATATATATTGCGTTAACTGTAATAATTCTAGTGTGAATGCTGTAAGCTGAAGTTGGCCACTGAAGCTGATAGCTGAAGATGCCGAGGTTGATAATTAAAAACACTGAAGCTGAAAATGCTGAAGTTGATAGCTGAAAATGTTGAAGAAAGTTGATAGCCAGCTAAAATCTTAGCTAAGTGCCAAATTGGCCATAAAAACAAAAAATAAACTTGGTTTAGCCATAGCACCTAGCATGTAGCTGAAATACTTACTAGCTAAATTTCAAAACATAATATAAAACTTGAAGAAAAAAAAAGCATAAATTAGCCAAAACGGCTCACGTGGAAATATTGGTCTAACTCCAAAACAGCCTAAAAAACTAAAAAAAAAAAAAAAAAAAGCCTAGAATTGCCAAAATAGCTAGCATTTAAATAATAGCTAAACTCTAAAACAACCAAAGACAATTTAAAAAAAAAAAGCCTAAACTAGTGAGAATGGCTAGAATAATCCTTAAAGCTAGCAGAATGCCAATTTTTTAAGACACTAAAGCGTATGTTTTTAACATAATTATGAATAATAAAAATTCAGGAATATTATTCCAAAATAAATCAACTTAAACCTTAAATACCTTTAAATAATTTACTCTCAATAAAAATATATTTTGTCAAAATTATACAAACTCAAAATTAGAGCAAGATAACATCAGGTCATTAATATTAATAAAATAAAATTACCTGGAATGCTTTAATAAGCAGCTTACTTTACCCTTATACTTCCAGCATTGATTAAAGTTTTAGCTCTAAACAAGCAGAAAAGATGCTGATATATTTTTTTTTTCAAATGAAAAAATCTGTCTTGGTTGTCTCCTGTCAAAGAAACGATTGCCCTGGGCGACTTATCTCAAGCTCCGAGCTTTCATCTGCTTTACATTATGGTCTGTTTGGAATGACGTATGGAACGGATCATGATAAAGGTAATTGATTCAAGTCCCACATGTGGTTAAGAGATTTTTAGAATCAGAGCCACCTGTGCAGCTGAAAAAAAAGCTAATTCATTCAAATCCTTCTTCATGATGGAATAGACCCGCTCACCCACAGCAAACATTTCACTTCCTTACATCTTCAGCCTGCATCTGCAGCTTGGTTCTCTCTTTGGCCAGCTGGTGCACCTTCTCCTCCTCCATCTGTAGGTCCTCGATGGCCTGCTGTCGGTGTGACAGAAGGTCACAGGTGACGCTCAACTGCAAAATCTTTAATCGTTAAGACGATAATTCCAGCAGATTCTGAGAAACGGCGCAAGTTACAATAAATCAAAGAACATAAACTCTGGAGCTCCAGTGTTAAAGGATGAATTAAATGTAAATAAAGTAGTCATAAAAGTTATAAAAAAGTTATGTCAATTTTGGGTTTAGTCATGTTTATCCACATTTTAACACAATGTTGCCCAGTAATCTGAATAAAAATAGACTGTTGCAGTAAAAATCGTACACAGACTTCAATATAAACTTTAAAAATCAACAATAAAATGAGTGAGGCGCTGCAATTTAAATATTGCCAGACACAAAGATCCACTCTCAAAAGCATTTTTTTGTTGGTATTTTTGTAGTTTTTTTTCTAAAGATGGTGGACATGTTTGAAGAAATGAAGCCTAAATATGTCTTTCTTTGTTTATCTTTATTCAAAATCAGAAAAAGAAGTAAAGATTGGAAATATGTCATTTTAGAAAAACTTCATAAATCCAGTTTTTGAGTTGTATTTTGACGTTTTACTGCACTACAATCTCATGAATTTAACCCTTTGAGCTCCAGTGTGTAAGTTCTTTGATTTACTGTGATTTTGTCATTGTTAACACAATCTACGTAATTAAAGCAGATTCTGAAGGAGAAAAGCGTCTAAAGCCGGTTTACTACAGCCCAGCCAAAAGAATAGCCCATCCCCCGCGCCAGGGGGTCCAACACAGGCCCCACCCCCGACCACCAACAGTTGAAAAGTTACAGTACATTAAAGATTTTGTATTTAAGTGGAACCAGCTCCTCAGGTGTTAATGGGTTAAAAATACATTAATTTGATTAAATGATTACAGATCACGATGAACGTTTTGCATGACGGCACTAAGAAAAAGTCCACTTTGGTAGGAATTTTGACTGTATATGATAACTGGACTGAGTGAGTGTGACGTCACCCAAAGAAAATGATTTCTTTTCTGGCTCCAACCAAACAAAGTCATTTCAGTCGCATTTTCTTTTTCTGTGATTCAAACGCCGCCATGTTGGAGCCAGATGGCGTCGCTATGCAGTGATTGGTCAGACTTGAGTCAATGTTTCTATGGCAACCACTCTCGATCAGGAGGGAGCATTTTGGAAGTTCACACCCCCATCATTTGAAAGCGGTATCAAAATCTGTCCAACGTTTTAAACTTTGGACGTGAAGCCACATGCTTTTATTGAAGCATCTGATTGGTCAGTTCAGAACTTGTTTAATTTGCACTAAAGAAAAAAATGTAACGAAAGAATTATCAAGTACATGTTAAAAAAAAAGAAGCAGGTCTAATATGACTGAGCAATAGCTGTTCTTAGATAAGGGTGTTGGATTTTGGCTTCTTGGAGCCAGAGGGAACGCTATGGGGGAGGGGTCACTCAGTCCAGTTCTCATATACAGGAACAGGAACAAAACATGCTAAAAAAAAATATGGAAAATTGTAATAAATAGTTATTAAACATGCCAAAAATATTAGCTTTCCCTCTCAAACTTGATTTGGTTTTCATCCATCCGTCTGTTATTGTGTAGTATTTGTCTTTAATTTATTTCCAAAATTGCTGAGACATGGGCGGATTTAAATAAAAAACTCATCCATCCATCCATTTTCTAAACTCGTTTTGTGTCTTTCGGGGTCACGGGAGCGTAACCCGGCCACTCCTGTGACCCCTGAACAGGTCACATTCACACACTCACACACACCTAGGACAATTTAGAGTAACTAGTTAACCTATGAAACATGATTTGGGACGGTGGGAGGAAGGGAGAACATGGAAACTCCACAAAGAAAGGTTTGTGGTTTGTCTCTTTCAGGTCCCTCAGCTAGGACTTATGAGCAGCAGACCGGGTCCATTTTTGGCTGGCGTGTCGTCACAGTGACGAGGATGATGACGTCGACGAACACAGACGGACTCCAGAACTCTGCGTGCGTACCTGGCTGAGCTCGGCCAGGTGCTCCTTCTCCCTCTGCAGCTTCTGCACGGCCTGGTTCCTCTGGAGAAGCTGCTCCGTCAGCCTCCTCACCTCGCCGTCCGACTGCTGCAAGCAGACGGGAGTTCAGTGGAACGGCTCGGGGGGGTTGTGCCACTTCAAACCTCATTAGAGATGTAAGAAATATGAAGTTTGATGAAGGGAACTGGCGTTCCACGCCTCTTTGTGGCTGCAGAGTTCTGGATCTGCGATGGCTTTCATCAAACAACCACATGTCCTTGTTTTGCTTCATTCAATTCACATCAAAGCGTCTGAAACTTGGCACCAGCTAAGACTGGAGGATGTGATGATAGCAGCGAGATAGCGGCGGAGCTGCGTCCTGCTGGCGGGGACGCACATGTTTCCCGGGAAGAAGATTTGAAGCAGTCAGTTGAGTTTAATCCATCTCAGATCAGGCGAGGATGAGGAGTCATCCGCGTCCTCTGAGCTGAAGCCACGAAACACTTCAGAGCCAGGAAAATCGATCAATCGATCAATCAATCAAACACTTTCATCAACTTTGTTATTGAACTCAAGGTGCTGAACAAAAAAAGACATATAAACAATAGTCAAGACATAAGAAGTCGAAGAACACAGATAAAAGAAGCAATAATAAAACAAATGAAAAAATTGAAAATAACAGGAGCTGTGGCAAAAATTTGATGAGGTACTTAATAGATTTAAAGGTAAAAAAATAAATAAGTAAAAAAATGTTGTGGTTTGGGGTTTTCTTTTATTGGTTTTGGGGGTGTTGTTTTTCTGTGCTTATATTTCCGTCTGTTTTGTGCTTCCAGAGTGGCGTGGGGCAAGAGGCGTGGCCTTCCCTACCTGATGGCCATGCACACCTGCATCACATTTTAATCCATGAGCCTTTAAAGGCCTCTCCCTGGCTCTTCCACTCTGCCAGGTTATTGTTTTACCCCAAACGAATGCCTCCTGGTTCCAGAGAAGTTCCCGTCAGCCTAGCTCCCTGCCTCCGCCACCAGTCTGCTTCCTTTAGTTTGTTTTTGTTGTTCTGGACTATTAAAAACCTACCCTTCTGGATCTGCTGTGGGATCTGTCCGCACCCCGTGACAAAATTTTTTTTATTAAACTGGAATTTCCTGGAATTTTCAGATATTTCAGCTATTTTAAGCAAAAAAATGCCAAATGTATCTTTTTTTTTCACACTCTTTCTGCACTCATAAAAAAGATTTTTACTTTTTTTTTTAACAACTTTAAGTCTTTACCTTAAAAAATTCACTATTAGTCAAAGTCAAGTCAAGGGCCGGGGGCCTGATCCGGCCCTGCAGATCATTTACTATATTATTAATGTCCCGATGTTCTCTTACGCTTACGTCTAAATTGTATAATTTTGACAAACTATGTTTTCATGAAGAGTAAAATATTGAAAGTTATTTAAGGTTTAAGTGGATTTATTCTGGAATAATATTCCTGCCTGTTTTTATTCATAGTAATGTTTAAAAAGTTACGTTTTTAAAGTTTTTAAAATTGGCATTCTGGTAATTTGTTTTTTTTTTCCATGGTATTTTGAAGTTTAGCTATTTTTTCAGCAACATGCTAGTTGCTTTGGCTAACCCATTTTTTTAAAAAGATTTTTTGGCTGTTTTGGAGTTTGGCTAATATTTACACACTAGCCTTTTTTAAGGTTATTTTTGGCTTTTTTTCTGTTTTTTGGGGGGGTATTTTGAAGTTTAGCTATTTTTTCAGCTACATGCTAGCTATTTTAGCTAAACCAGGTTTTTAAAAAATTTTTTTAGGCTAATTTCCCATTTAGTTAATATTTTAGCTGGCTATCAGCTCAGCGTTTTCAGCTATTAACTTCTGTGATTTCAGTTATTAACTTCAGCACTTTTAACGATCAATTTCAGCATCTTCAGCTATCAGCATTAGCATCAGCGGCCAAATTCAGCAAACAGAATTCACAGTTGCATCATCACAGGTAATGCTTTATATTTAGTTCATAATTATGCTAAAAAGTTACAGTTTTAAAAAGTTACAGTTTTGTAGTTTTTGTGTGTTTGATAAATGTTTATCGTGTTCGGCCCACGAAGGTGTGTTTTGGATTTCAGCCCTGATATAGACTCTCCTTGACTTTAGAAGGTGTAAGTCATCACTTCAATACTTAATTTGTTATACAAATATATGCATAATTTTAAAAATGTGAGGAGAAAACTGTTTATTTTTAGTTGAACAGATTATAAAAACTTTCTTCTCCTTACAAAGATAATTAATCATTTTGAATTCAGCTGTTGTCTTCCAAAAGACAAAAACTGATTTTTATTAAATTTGCTTCTCCTGTGTTTTATGATTGGTTTTAAGGTTCTTTATAAGTTTTTAATTGTTGACTCATTTTTATTCATTTTTCTTGTCATGTTTGAGCCCTCATTAAATATTTTGAATTCAATCATGGAGACGTCATTGTTTACACTGATTTCTATGCAGGAAATCTGCAAAAGTCTGAGGATGCAGGAGCTTATAGGAGCAACTGAAGGCTCACATTTTAAGTTATATTCTTACTTTTACATCAGTTATTCAAATTTGAATATTTGATCTTCTTTTTTCTCTATTTAGGTTTTCAACATTTCATCTGTAATCTATGGTCATACTGACCGTTTTCCTAGGATTTTTTTATTTTAATTGTATTTTTTTAATAGAGATTTTTTTTTTTAATGTGCAAATGAGAAAAAAAGATTCAACCCAAGAACATAAGTGGATTTAGAAGCCAAAGTGATCACCATGGTTTCTTTTCAGTAGGAGTTGAGACCGCAATGAGTTTTTAAAAAAATCCCCCTAAAGTTTCACCTTGATCCCTGGGTGGTTGAACAAACAGATGGAGGGTTTTGGTGGTGCTGGTGGTTCAGGGGAAAAAGCGTTTTCCTGAGTGAGGCAGTGTGAAATATTTGCTTTCCCTATAATTTGTCATAAGCGTGTTCAAACACACTCTGGATGTCAGGAATCGGACAGTTGCGGCAGCAGGTCTCCACCTTCCATTCATGCAGACGCCATAAACGCAAAAAAAGAAAGAGAGCGTGACGCGTAATAACACACAGCTGCATGAAATTAAAGGTTAGAGCGCCTGACTTTTTCTGAAAGTCAGCTGGAAAGAGTTGTGTTTCTTCTGCCTGATGATTGATGATTCATTTTTCATTTTAGGATGAAAAATGAAAGGAATCAGGAGGTAAGCCTCGGTTTGGACGAGCTTGTAAAACAGGACAGCTGCTGACAATCTTAAACACACAAACCTTTATGGCACTGACATGCTGAAACAGAAGTTTGTGATAAAAAACAGCAGAAAAAAATAGCGGTGGTGTTTGGTGAAGCTCAAGCAGGAACCAGAACCAGACAGTTGGAATGGAAGGTAAAAGCTTCTCTGGCGACCGTTTAGCATATTCAACTTTCTGATAGCAAGATGTCTAATTTAACTAATTTTATTAACAGGGATGTGAAAGATATTAGATATGTATTGAACAATTGATCAAGCAACTGCAGTATAGTTTGTAAACCGATTATGTTGGTCAAAAGGTAAAAAATCAATCAAGACGTAAATAATCAATTTATTTTGTTTTTTTTACCGCCTTGTTCATGCGATGCTAACAAAAAGACGTCCAATCATATGCTAGCTTCTTCCAAGTCAACACCTGAATAAATTTCTCTGTTGAATTCTCTCATAGCTTCAAATCTGTATCAATAAGAAATATCTACATTTTAGAGTTTTTCGTAAAACAGTCAGACTGTATCGTATCGCAAAAACGTTAATTAAATCCTTTATGTATCGATTCGTGGACCGTGTATCGAGATGTGTATCGAATGGAAAGTAATCTGTAAACATATATATTTTTGTTGATGTTTGATACTTGATTTATAATAAGGATTTTATTCCACTGAAAAATAATCTTTTTGTCTGAATTTTGATGATAGATCTGCAAATGCAACGACAAAGTCTGAAATAGTGTTTTATCTACTTATATAGGCATATGATTTAATGCTACTTGATTCATAATAACCAGAATCTATGTTGGAAAGATATAAATATCTGATCTTAAATTCTGAACCGGATAATGATAATTCACGTTAAGGAAATGGTAGAATCGAGCCGGGTTGGGATTATGTCAATTCTCTTCCTCCCACTCCCTGTCAGGTAATCTCTTAATGTCTAATCCTGTGTTTGTCTTTATGGATGTAAACTTCTGATGATTGATTGTATTGAACATGAATCTTTTTTTCTTGATTGATTGAAATAAACGCTTTCTTTTCTAATCTAATCTAATCTAATCTAAACTGATCTAATCTAATCTCTTTCACCGTGCAGTAAATTCGCTGCTCGCCACCTGTCAAAAAATGTGTTCCTGAGCCTGATGCCGTGGTGTGGGAGGAGCTACCAGCCCATATTTATATCTATGTCTATGTCACTTACAATGTATGTAAGTTGAGAGGGTTATGCTGAGAGATAATCACGTTTCTGTGTCTGGGTTATGAGATTATTCAAATATTTCTATCTCACTCCAGGGACTGTGTCTGGATGACAGCCGCTTCCACTGTGTTTCTGTGACTCTGTGACTGAGTTTTTACATGTCCACATGTTTTAATTTGATTTTATAAATTGTATTAATAATTGGTATAAGTAATTATGATTACATGTCTAGAATGTGTGTGTTGAGCTTGTATTTGTTACTATTTATGTCATATGCTTCATATTTTATTATAATCTACATTTTATTGTTCATTATTTATATTTCTATTATTTATTTATGTATTATGGAAAACACTTTATACTGTGTAGTAGGAAAAGTTTCATACAAATGAGGTTGAATTGGAATTTATTCCCAGACAGCAGGAGTAGGACCCACTTTCTGATTTGTTTTACTTTTCATAGTTATTGTTGCATTCCACTTATATTAAACCAAATTTGATGAAAATTTGTTTTATTAATTAGTTTTATTCTTTTAATAGGCTACATGACTTGTTAAGATCTGAGATTTCAGACAGTTGAAATATAGGGAGAATTTTGAATACAGAGTGAACCCCCAGTGTTGCTCACGGGGGGTGTCGAAGAATCGCTCATTGAGTTTCTGTGTTTGCTCAGACACACAAAAAATTAGAGGGAACATTGGTAGCGAGTGAGCTTTGTTGGACTAAAGGAAGCTGACTGCAGCCAGCTAGCAATCTGCCCAGGGTGTGTCTCTTCTTCATCTACCCTGGTAACTCTAATTAGATGAAAGTTCAGAACAAAAACAGTCGCAATGATTAGTGTCTTACCTGTTGCAAGTCACTGAAAATGTCACATGCCCAAAGCTGAGTTCCTGATTGGTAGATGTGATGCAACACTCAAATCTCACACAGCGGGACTTCAGATCGCCTCAATTCACGCCATTGACTTAACATTGAAACTGGCCGTCTCCACTCTCTGTGAGAGGGAAAGATACACACCTCTAATGACTAATTTAACTTTCCCGCTCTTTCAGTTACACTCCCTCGTGCTACATTCACACCGGGCTCGGAAAACTTGTACGAGCGATCAAAAAAAAATCTGTATTAGCTTTTAAAGAAAAGTCTGTGTAAGGGGGAGCAAAAACACAATTCAGGCTTTTGCATTCTAAACTTCCATAATCAGGCGTCACTATGAACGTTTTTCCGTCCGTTTTCAGGCTCTTGGCTAAAAAGTTAAACCAGTTGAATTTTAACCAATCAGGGATTTGGCAGAGACGTTGAAAATAAATCATGAAGGGGATATTCAAATTTGCAGTTTGTACCCGGACGGAGAACTGTAAAAGAAATAACCGCATACAAAATGTTTATATCGTTTATATTCTTCATTGTTTATATTTGATTGTAAATGAGAAAAAGGATGAAGGTACACATAAAAAAAATTAGTTTTCTTATTTTTGCATTTTTAATTTAATTAATATTTTTCATTCTTATTTTTTTGTTTTGAAAGGAACTCCTGTCAAAAGTAAAATGAATACATAAAAATGATTTATGTAGAAAAATTAACCCTGTCATTTTTCATTTATTGTAAATATTTAAAGCTACATTTTTTAAAATGAATAGCTCAAAAGTCAAAAAGACAGGGGTCGTCGAAGAAGCAGTCCTTTACTTTAACTCAGCGGTTCAGGCTTCCACGTTAAAACATTTCTTTGAGTATTATCGCGCTTATACCATGGTTGCTGACAAAAGAAATAATTATTCAATCAGTTTTTAGTACATTATTCTTGCCATTTTTGAGGTTTAGATCACTTTTTCGCAAAAAGCTATTTATTTGATCCATGGGCCGGTGCCATATTGTACAAATAAATTTTACCTGGTAAAACATTGTGATTAATCCCAGCACAAAAGTGCGATTAATCTGAATTTTTTTGGAATCGATTGACAGCATAATTAAAAATAAACGTTCCACATGTAGCGTTTCATGTGTGATGTCATATTGTGATTTTTCGCAGATATTAAGCGATCGGCAAATACTGAGACTAACAAAAAAAGTAAAGCGATTAATCACGATTAATTTTTTCTATTTGCGATTAATTAGGTTTTTTTTTTTTATCCATTCCTGGCCCTGAAAAAGACATTATTGAATTGTATTTTTCTAAACAGGAAGTGAAATTATGTGTCTCTCCCTGGTTATTTGGACAGTAAGAAACTGGACCGACTGGCTTTTTTAGAGTTAAAGGTTACAGACTCTATTATCGTTGCAAAATAAAGTATTGTAAATCAGTTTTAATCGATCTTGTAACGTGAAAGTGCATCACAGCGGACAACACACGTGATGGCAGTTGACGTGGGTTGCCCAGCGGACAGATTTCCTTAACCTTTTAAACTGGCGCTCCATTGTTAAGCAGCTCTCGCCATTTTTCTCCTTCAGAATCTACTGGAATTATCGGGTTAACGGTTCAAAAGTTGCAGTATGTTAAAGATTTTAGATTTAAGTGTCACCAACAACGCCTCAGGTTTTAAAAAGTAAAGGAAAAATCTAATATTCTCCCACAGTGGACGCTAACCTCTACAGACAAACAAACATGTTTTTCTTAAGTCACTTTGTTGGTTTAGCGCTATGCTTCATCAGGAGCTGTTTCAGAGTTTCAGTCTTAGTTCACATGAAGGTCAAACATGCTGTCTTCATTCCTCGGCTCTCAGATGGGCTACAGTTGTTTCTTTTATGTTTGAACGAGACACATTTCTGAAGGATTAACAATTTTTCCAAACTCCCTGAGGCTTCTCTCCTCACTGCTTTGTTGAACAGCGAGACAAACAAAAACAGCTTTTTCACAAGCGCATAGATCACTGTGACAGCTCTTTATGGATCTGGTGTGCTGTCAACGCGACGCAGTGTAGAGATTAACACGCTGACGAATCAAATCTTAGTTAATTTGTAAAAGAATCACTCACTGGACGTAATGTGAAGCTCAAGTGTTTGCAAATAAAACCAAAGAAACATCCGAGCAGAAGCTGCTGCGGGGCTTTTCTTTTAACTCTTTCAGCTCCACAACATGTTTCAGAGACTCCTCAATCCAGAAATTAAGTCTTTTCCTGGGCCAAATGAATCCTATTAACCTTTTTCTTTTATCCTTATTTTAACCCCTTAACGCCTAAAATTATTCCCAGCTATGAGAAAAGATTTTCACTAATGTTTTTGCATTTGAGTAAACGCTACATGTTGGTAATTTTATTGCTAATTTGGTTTGTCGCATATTTGAGACAACAGGCATTAAGGGGTTAAATCTACATTTTTATTTAATTGAGAGTCGATTTAACATTCTAAAACTCGCCCAAAAATAGCCTTTAGCTCCGTATAAATGTAAACATTTGTGAAGCTTTTTACTGACCTCATCAGTGGAAATTTCTTACAAAATCAAAATTACTCATATTTAATGAAAATGTTTTTTTTTTTTTTTTTTTTTAAACCAGACAAGCACAAACTTACAGAAACATGGTTATTTTTTTTGCAGGACAAAAAAATGTGATTTATTATTTGCGAACAAGCACATAACATAACATAATTATGTTAGTATTAAACTTTACAGTTATTAGAATTTGATTAGATGAGAATTTTTAAATTTATTCCTTAAAACTCATAATCTCTGTCTCTACTGTCGTTTTAGTGTAAACAAAAGCATCAGTGTGTTTTTAGAATTTAAACTTTGAGGTTTTTTGTGTTCTGTGAGGAAATAATTGAGAAAAATAATTGTTTATCAAAATTTAGTAAAATTATGAAGCAAAAATGTAAAATATAACAGGTTAGTTCTTGAAGAACAGCATGTTTTAAAACATAGGTGTCAAACTCAATCGCACAAGGGGACAAAATCCAAAACACACCATAGGTCGCGGGATAAACTGGATAAACATTTAACACACTAAAACTACATTTTTAAACTTTGAAACAATAATTTCTTAACATAGTTATGAACTAGATATATAGCTCTTTCTGCGATAATGCTAGTGTGAATGCTTTAAGCTGAATTTTGCAGCTGAAGATGCTAGTGCTGGTAGTTGAAGATGCTAAAATTGATAGCTAAAAACGCTGAAGCTAATAGCTGAAAACGCTGAAACTAATAGCTGAAAACATCTAGCATCAAAATCTCACTTTAGCCAAAACAGTTAGCATGTGCCTAAAAATATAGCTAAACTTCAAAATAGCCTTAAAAAATGCCTTATGTAGCCAAAACAGCTAGCATGTAACTGAAATATTAGATAAACTCCTAAATGGATTAAAAAAATCTTGGTAAATGCCAAAATAGTTCAAAAAGCTAGTAGAATGCCAATTTTAAAGCTTCAAAACCATAACTTTGTTTTACATAATTATAAATAATAAAAAGGCAGGAATATTATTCCTGAATAAATCAACTTAAATATCTTTCAATATTTTACTCTCCATATAAAATATATTTTGTCAAAATTAAACAAGTACAAATAGGCGCAAGATAACATCAGGCCATTAATAACAATAATATAAAATGATCTGGAGGGCTGGATAGAATTACCCGGAGGGCCGGATCCGGCCCCCGGGCCTTGACTTTGACACTTATTTTAAAATATATTAGGCTCGTTGTGCTTTAAGTAACACTTAAATTCAGCTTTTGTTCTGAAATGAAAGACATTGATTTGCATTAAAAAAAAGTTTGAATTGTTGCATATTTTTCCAAATCTTAATTTTGTTTGAAACCAAAAGAAAATTAAAATCATTTTGAAAAGCCTTTCAACATTTTCAAATTATAATCTGACTATTTTTATGAAAATAGTTGAAAAGAAATGGAATAAAATACATTTTAAATGTTGAGTGAAGTTCAGGAAATGGTTGATTTCTTGCTTATATTCTTTATAAATGACACATTCCCTACCTGCTTGTCCCGCTCAGCCGCCGTCAGAGCAGTCTCCAGGCGCGTCCTCAGGCTGCAGCACTCGGCCTCCAGCCGCTCCCTCTGCAGGGCCAGCTGGGCGGAGCAGGCCGCCTCCTCCTCCAGGCGGTCGGAGAGGCCGGACAGCTGGCGCTCCAGCTCGCACCGGCCCCGCTGCACGCAGGGATGCCGAAAGGCCGGCGAGCCCTCCGGATCCTGGAGGTTAACGAACAGGAAGAAAGCCTGACGTGAGCCGGACTCACAAGAACTGAACCTGTACTGCAGCTTTGTGGACAAAAAGGAAAGACAAAAGGGGTGAAATATGACCCCGTTAATCTGAGCGTTTGCAACAACAAGTTAATCTGCCAGGATTAGTTAGGTCAAAGAAGCAACAAAGAGGATCTCACAGCAGGCTGTGGCTCCATGAATCCTCTGAACTAAAGTGTTCATTCACACTTTAGTTCATAAAGAAGAGCAACAACAAACGCAACCGAGCAAACGAGTTCTGCTGAAAGCCTCCGCCCTGAGTCAGCCTCCATCCTCCACAGCAGAGCTCCGCTCCTCCAACCATCCCACCTCCTGCTTGACCTTTGACCTCTGCATCACCTTCATCCAGTCAATCCTGGACACCTCGTGTATTTTGGAGTATGGAGGACTAATTGAGACAATTTGAAATGCATATATACACCAATAAATTAGTAAATAAATAGGTCATTAGTTATTTAAATCTGATATCAAATAAATACAATTGGAAATCAACAATTACATATTTAAATAAATATGGCATTAAAATATTAAAATAGCCATTAAAAAGCACATTTAAATATTCTATGACATATTTATTTATTTCATGTCACGCGTAGGCTCCAACGAACAATTTGAAACAAATATTTTTAATTTGAAATTATTCAATAAACGTGTAATTAATTATTTAAAATAGCCATTCAATAAAATTAAATATTAATGAATACAAATTTGAATGTATATGGTATAAATATTTTAAAACAGCCATAAAACAACACATTTAAATATGTTATGATATATTGAATTATTTCATGGTCCAGCATGGGCACAAAGAGACAAATTGAAATAAATATATTTAATGTAAAATCATGAAATAAATGTGTCTTTAATTATTTAAAATGGGCATTACATGAATAAAAGTGTCATTAAAATCTGTAAAAATTTAATTAAAATTCACTTTTAAATTTATTTCATGATTTGATGAAAGATTTCATGCAGATTGGTGCAGTGGGCGCAATATTTCATGACGTCATCGGTCAAATTCTCCCGTCAAACTCAGTGGGCGGGCCTAACTCACATTGAGTGGGCGGGCCTAACTAGGATCCTTGAGAGAATTTTAAAGCGGGACATCTTTCTCATAAAACTCTGGACTTTAGTAAAGTTTTTGTGCCTGGAACCTCACACACACATATATTGACATATTAATCACACTTTTGTTTATTTATTTAATGCTAATTTTAAATAATTAATGACACATTTATTTGATGATTTCACATTAAATATATTTATTTTAATTTGTTTTATCCAGTCCATACCTGACCAGGAAATAAATATGTGTTTTTTAATAGTTATTCTAACATTTTAATGCCACATTTAGTTAAAAATGTATTAATTTATGTCAAATTGCATTTATTTAATGTCAATTTTAAATAATTAATGACACTAAAAACAAATTCCTAATAAATATATTTATTTAAATTTGTTTCTTTTACCCACATTGAACCATGGAATCATTAAATATGTCCTGAATGA
Source organism: Oryzias javanicus (assembly GCA_003999625.1). Classification (NCBI taxonomy): domain Eukaryota; kingdom Metazoa; phylum Chordata; class Actinopteri; order Beloniformes; family Adrianichthyidae; genus Oryzias; species Oryzias javanicus. Next base: position 22,990,372 of record CM012455.1, read on the forward strand.
AAAAAAATCTTTTTAGTGTCTATTTTAATAGTTTAATGCCACTTATATTTCAACATTTATTTATTGATTTTAAATTTTATTTATTTAATACCCATTTTAAATAATTATTGACAGTAATGATTGAATGGTGTATACATTTATTTTAAATAGTCTCATTTAGTCCTGCATAATATAATTCTGCTTTGGGAAAATTTATTTAACAAAATACGGACAATTCAACAGAACAGATAACAATAGACTGAATATCTGCACATTTTACTACCATAACACGTTGATGCTTATATAGCTTCATGAAACATTGGAGGAATCTACAACAACATATAAAAGAATATTCTGATAACCATTAAAAATGCTAACAAGTCCTTTATATTGCTTTAAATCACTAAATCCATTGAAATCTTCGTCCACTGGGTCACTTTGGAACAGTTCTGCTAAGATAGTCCTTTATTTGTTCCACAGTGGGGAAATTCTGCTAAACCCGGCTAGTGGAACAGTACGCTGGCTAGCTTCTACGTTGCTGTCAGAAGCATATACAGATGCGGACACCTACAGTGCCCTCTAGTGGTTGTTGCTGTTGCGTATTTACGTCAGGGTTCTCAAACTCAATTTATCTGATGGCCACTAAAGGCAGAGTCTGGACCGTATGAGGTTCCATTTGAGCCAAAAATATGCTTTTGATATGTCTAAATCTACTGAACAAGTTTATTGAACTTTTCGAGAGGAGCTAACGACCCTAGCAACTGTTGCTAAGGACTTTTCTGACAGCCAGAAAATAAGAATAGAAAAGAAAATACAAAGTTATCATCAAAGAAGCATGGACATGCAGAAGATATTGCTTAGTAGACATTGAACTTTCATATTAAGGTGGGGGCCGCAAAATATCGACTTGGCCCGCGGGCCGCCAGTTTGAGTGAATATACCCTGGTCCGAGACCAGGAACCACTCTCTCACCCATCTTTTGAAATGGAATGGTCTCAATTCGTTTGCAGTCAGACTGAGCGCCGGTACACTCTGAGTCCCCTCAGTCCGAACAGACTCCATGCTCAGAGAGGAACAACTAGAACAGCACCCAAGCCGGGCATTACAGGATGTAAACACAGTAACAAGGAAGCGACAGATGAGCCACGAACAAACGTGGAGAAACGACAAAACGCAGCAACTCATTAAAATGTGGCAGGATGAATGCAGGTTCATTAAAACAACTTTTAACGAAGTACACATTACAATCTGTGTAATAATACTAATCAACTTACAGTCTTAGCCATCGTCTCCACACTAACCAAAGTAACAGTGAAAGGTGTTTTAACTGACGATAATATAAAGTTTGAATAGGTGAATTATCCAGAAATAAATGCAAACCGCATTATTACTTTTCTTCTTGCTTTGCTCCGCCCTCGTAATTCCTGGCCAATCACTTAAGAGATTTTTAGTCACATGGTTTTGTTTACAGGCTTTGGTTTGAAACAGAAAAGCAGTCACAAGATTCAGGAGTCGAAGTGGACAAAATTAGGCAGACTTCATCTGGACTTTTAAAGTCTGAATTCACCCTCAGTCGCAAAATTATGAAAAAAAAAAAAATAAATTGGACTTTTACTACAAAATATACAGAACATTTAGTGTATGTCCTTATTTAAAGATCTACAACCAGTGATCAATGATCGATGATTAAACCAACTGATTACGGACTTTTTGGTTGAGATTCTGTTTATATTTTCTTTTTGTAAGAATGACAAAAACAAATTCAACAAACACTAATTAAGGTATTTCCTTCTAAACCTCATTTGTTGTGCAGAACAAATGAGAGATTTTCATTTCTGCTCACGCTCTGAATGAAATGAATGAATGAAAAACACAAACATTTAAGAATTAGGATGGATTTATGTGCATTTTAATCATTTTGTGAGTGAAAACTGAGTTTTTTTACTATGTAATGCTAGGTAACGTAAAGTTTTTTTTTCCAGGATATTTGTTTAAGGCAAGAATAAACTAAACTAAAAAAGATAAAACATGTGAATGATTTGCATTTTTAATGATGTAAAGATCATTAAATCAAGCATAGACTTGTCTTAGTAAAGCTGGTTTTACTATTTTTTCTGTCTGAATTTTGACAAAAGAGTCTTATAAATCATTTGACCTATTATTCATTTTCTCCAGAAATTCCAGAAAAAAACACGTTTTCAGTCTTTAAAGATAGAAAAGATTTTGATGGAGAAAAAAAAAGGTTTTTTTGCCAGTAAATCTGTAAATCTGCGTCACCCACAGCGTCTGCTCTGTGCTCCAGTGAAGCGCTGTACCCGTCCCAGTCCAGGTCCTCAGCTTCTGGTTCTGGTCCAGGCAGGATCCTGTTGGATTCCTCAATGTCATCAGTGAGAGAGGGGGGCTGCGCAGCCAACATCTCAGATCTTCCCAGCATTCCCGTCACTTCGGGAAGAGCGGTTTGAGGAGCGCCGAGCCCGGCTGAGGTTCTCCTGCGTGTCTGCAGGGAGTCAGGTCTCCTCCAGCTGTTCTCACGTAATAACTCCTCTCACCACAGACTCCCTCTCTGCTCACCTCCACCTGTCAGCCTCCTGATCCACTTCCTTATTTGGTTCCAAACATTCCTTTCTTCTTTTTCCAACTGCTGGTCAGCTCCTCAAAACAGGTGCTCCTCATTCCCCCCTCCAGGAGCAAGCTCCTCCTCCCAGTCTGGGGGTCTGAAGGCGTCAGGTTCAGACAGCAAGCGGGAGAAGACAGAGCGGCATTCCAGACCCACAATGCCTTTTCTCTCCTCACTTATAATTGTCATAAATGTGTGCGGCGCTCACGCCCACACGGCCCCCACAATGCCAGGGCTTCACCAGGAACAACGCGGGGCATTGTGCACCAGCCGAGTGTGACGACGTCGACCAATGAAGAGGCGGATGGATTTAAAAATCACAAACAGAAACTCTCATCTCTGCACTGGAGCATAAAGAACGAGACAAGTTCATTTGTACTTTGGAAGCATTCACATGAATGGAGGAGACATCTTTAGTTTGAGGAGGAACAAGATTATTATGGGGTCAAATCAGGATCAGTTTAAAGCAACATTTGGAATTTGCATCTTATAATGTATATTCTGGATGCACCGAATTATGTTTTAATTTTTTATGTCCTGTGTAAAACACATCAAACTAGAAGATGCATCAAGTCAGACTAAAGAGTCTGAGATCAGTCCAGGTCAGACTTTATTAACTTGTTTGTAGCACGTCACACATTAGAAACCTTCGTCTATTTACAAAACCGGTTACTCCCAACTTTGCATGTAAATAAATAGACAGATAATGCTAAAAGCTAACATCACTGTGAATATGCTAGCTCCCGACCATGTTAGTAAAACCTAAAAGAACTGAAGCTAATGTTAGCTTCATTAGTGTACAGAAACCAAATCAAACCTTGTTTGAAACACATAAAAACCAGACTGAAACAGCTTTAAGCTAACGTTACAGTGACTACACTAGCTCCAAACCATGTTGGTAACATGTCAAAAAAAAAAAAAAAAAAAAACAGTATTTAGTACTAAAAAGACAGACAGCTAAAAACTAACTGTGACTACGTTAGCTTCTAACTTTAGTAACATGTAAATGAAAAAAAAACAGTTCAACATGTTAGTGTATTTACATCTCCCAGCCTAGTTTGGAGCACGTTATAAAAGACTGATACAACAAAATTTACTGTGACTGTTAACTCCCAACGTTGTTGGTACTAGGCATGTTTTGATAAAATCGATTCATCGATTTCTACTTAATATAAATCTAAATACTAAATATAAATCGATTTAGCACGTAAAGGTAAAGTCTGCAAGCTTGATGCTAACATTTAATGGGATTTCCCATTGGACAGCTAATGCTAATGCTCGGTTGACCCAAACATACATTGCGGAAATATTTTTAAAGTAACCATTTGTGGTCTAAAACCATAGACTGTAAAAACACTGGACAAAACAAGCAATGAGGTCTCCCATTGGAAATGCATTACCTCCTCTCCTCTGAAAGTAGGCCGCCGCTTTCACCGTCACTTCCTGAAATGGCTATCGCCATTTTGCAAGCCATCATCAGCGATTGGTCCGAGTCTGTGTGAGTCATGGGATCTATAGGAAGTACCTTCCACCAATCTGAAGAGAGTTTATTGTGAGTCTCCGCCTCTTTCCACGCCTCTACCACGAGACATCGGAATGTAAAAAGCTTCCACTTTAATAACGGCGGCTCGAGAGAATCGTACAAGTCATTGTTCAAGTCTTTGAGGGAGAACCATTCCAACATTTGATTCTGCTGTTAACCTTTCCTGCTTCCTCGTCCTGACCGTGGTCGGGGGGAGCAGGAGAGCTGCTGCAGCTCCTCGGACGAACGTCCTCGTGGTTAAACCCGCGGGTGTTTGGTTCTGCAGGCAGATACTCTCACTGTCTGGTTGGAGGCTGGAATCCACCATTTATTTTCACTTTTGTTTTACAGCACATTGCTTTACTCCAACTTTCCCTGAATGCCCGCTCCTTTTCTTTCCGCTCTCATCCTCTCTCTCTCACACACATGCGCGCGTGCACGTACAATCACGCTCGCGCCGCCCCGTCCCTTTCTCTCTCCGTAGCTTTCCCGCAACACTGCAAATGTTGTATTGACTTACATATTTTCATTTTTGTCGAGCTAAAAGATGTGTCACCACACATATTCCGGAAACATAAAAATTCTCAGTTATAATCATCTAGTGACTGTTAACGCTGGCCTTTCTGAACGCACGTCCGCGTTAACTTTCAACTTCTTCTGTTTGCAAAGCGAGCGTGTTTTTTACACCGGTTTAACCGCGTTGAGCCTCTAAATCTATTTCTACAGAGTAAAAGATGGAGACAGCATGTCCTCTTGTTTTAAACTGCTGCATTCCATTGAGGAAAACAATAGAAGGACAATGACAGGAACATTGTTGAATTGTAAAGTAGGTGTTAAAAGGTCTTCACGGACGCATTGATGAAGTCTGCTCCCATTGGCTACCCGTCATCTGTCACTCAAACCCCCCAGACGTTCGACGTCAGACCCACAAACGCTTATTGAGCCATCTGATTGGTCAATTTATAACTCAAATAACTTGTGATAATGGAAAAAAATCTTTAAAAAAAATTAGGATTAGAAAAAAGAAGTTAAGCAGAAAGCACCAGAGGAAGAATGATTATTCTGACATTTAAAATGACTGAGAAGTAACTGTCTGTTTCTCAATGTAAGTCAATGGGACTTTGGCCTTTTTGCAACCCAGTGGTACTTCCTATATGGAACACGGAAGTAGGGGGGCATGCTCAGTCCAGTTCTCCTACATACAGTCAATGTCTAAAACACAGTTTTTTGCTCATACTTTATTCTTCTTCTTGAATAAGGTGTGTTTCGATAGCACGATCGCCACCTAGTGGCTAAACTGAAACTCCCTCCCAGAGAAGCAGAACAATGTTTACAATGTTAATGATCTGAATTTTTGTTAGAACTTCTCCTTTAGAGAATCCATGTATGATATAAACAATCTAATTATTTCACTAATGCATTTCATAGTATGTGAACTGTATTAGATCAATATAAATATATTTTTAAAATATAGTAGATTATTAACATATTTCTAAATAAATGTGTCTAAATGTGTAAATTCAAAATTAAATTCAATGGCAGAATAGAAAAAAAAAGGAATTGAATTGATTCTTTTTCTGGCAAATTGAATCTTTTCTGGAAATTATCGTTAATATCCAGCCTTGTTATTACTGTAAAACACATGAATAATCAAATTAAATTCAATTAAATTAACTGTTCGACACATTAGCTACACTGAAGTGACTCACAACACCCCCCAAAAAAAACCTTTTGACAGAGCACCGTTTACCTCTCAGGATCACTTCAACATAAGTAAGCACAACCAGAATTATTGAATTTATTTTTGTAAAAATGAAGTCTTTTAGGTGCGCCTCATAATGGAGCCTATCCCAGCCACTGTTGGGTGAACCCAAAGTACAACCTGAAGGGTTTGATACTCCCTCGCAGGGCCACACAGGCAGACAACAACCCACATCCACACCTAAGGATGCATCAATAGATCAAAAGTGGATAAAAAAAGGGAAAGACTTTCCATCTAAAATGTAAAATGTGAATTTGTGCTTCAGTAGAAGTGACATTTCTTTTGTGTGTACGAGCTCTCTTCATGAATAAAGAGAAAAGTATTAAAACACAGAAACACTCACCAACCTGAAAATGAAAACAAAAGCCTAAAGAAAGGAAAATGTAGAGGATTCAAGAAAAAAAGCCCCACATGTGGATTCAGTTCTCTTTATAAGCTCCTGTCTGAGTGAAGAATGCACGGCATTCTGGATCTGTGTTTATCAGACTGTAAACTGTGACACTCTGAAAGACAGCCAGTTTACCATCAATGTCAGGCCTCACAAAAATCATTACCAGCTTGTGCAGCAAAACCATCGTCCCGTGAAAACATTCTTCCTCTGCAGAGTCCCATACAGCAGTTTGGAGAGCCTCGCAGCATCTGAAATGTGCCCCCACCACCATAAAAGCCTGGAATTTACCTGCCAGGAGCTTCTCAACAACCTAAAGAGTGGTGAGTGATGAAGCCTGAGGAGGAGGATCCAGCTGCTTCAGCTGTCAGGTGTTCACTGCTTCACATTTTCAAATGAGGAATCTCCAACTGCTGATGTTTTTCTAAAGCTGACGCTGTTGTCGATATATATTATATTTTAGATCTACCAGAAGTCCACCTGTCATCCCTAAAGCCCATACAGGGGCCCTACAATGATTTACTTCAGCCTTTCAGAGTAAAGTATATCCACATATATGATCATATATTACATTGGGAACACTAAAAAACAATTTATTTATGAATTATGAGTCATTTTTGTGGCCCGTTTTATTACCCGGAAGTAAAACGACTTGATTTCTGAGCCTCCACCTTTCGCTCCTTGTCGGTCCCGCCCATTTTCCGACATCATCCTTGAACCCGCCTCTCCAAGCCTCCTCAGCCTGACCGAAACTTTGTAAACAAATCCAGGGTCTCAACCATTGGGTCATTTTGGTTTTATATATATTTCCCAAAATTTCACACCAAACTCAAAGTATGGAAGAATTAGGGTTTAATATAAAACATGCAAACATTTTTGTATTCTTTTAGTTCAATGGATTACACCAACAGCTTTAGATATTTTGTTTTTAACATATTCAACATGGTGGTCAACAATAACTCCAAGGAACTTTGTTTTTAGATTGTCTTTTGCTTCATTGTTACCAAAAACCATACATTTTGTTTTTCTTTTCTCAAACAAATGCTTTAATTTCATCAACTCATTTTCTATTTCTGTAATTAGTTGTAAAATATCTTACAAATCCTGATATAAATTTGTACCATCCGCAAAAACAACAAGCTCTAATTTTTTTGACACCTTGGCTATATCATTTCAATGTAGCATGAACAAAGTATGAATTTATTTTGAAAATAAAGATTGTAAAAAATGCAGCTGAGATTTGTTTGTACAGGCTTTTATTTTTAGTTTAAAAAAACAAAAATCAATGTCAAATCAGACCGTTCAGTCTTTGGGTTATTTCTTCAACCCAATTCTTAAGTTAGCCATGTTGAGAGTTTTTGGTGGCTTTTTGGAGTAATACTAATTGTTTGGGTAATAGTGGTTTCATTTTAACCCAATCTACGTTTTTTTACCCCTGAGTTAAAATAACTCAAAAAGATTAGTGCCGTTATGACCTTAGAGTTGAGATAAAAACAAATCAACTGTAGTTGTTTTCTTTAAATATGGAGTTTTTAGAATGTTTAAACATAAAAAATTAGAAAAGCAATTTTTGCTGTTCTTTATTAAATTTAAATTGCAGGAATATTATTCCACAATAAACAAACTTAAACCTTAAATAACTTTCAATATTTTACTCTCCATAAAAATATGTTTTGTCAAAATCATACAAGTTAAAAATAAGTTAACATCGGGCCATGATCTGGAGGGCCGGATCCGGCCCCCGGGCCTTGACTTTGACACGTGTTCTAAATGTTCACTAAGATGAGACCACACTCTCCACACGTAATCCTATCTGTGCAGGTCTCTGTTTAATCACTCCTCACTAATCTCTCATCGTCCTCTTTGTGGCACATTCTTCAGTTTATTATCACATTAGAAATTACCCATCATGCATTTACACTCACATGCTTTGGACTAACTCTCCTCGGACCCGAGAGAATGTAAACAGGACAGAGTCCAGACGGGATCCGGACTGGGACCTTTTTTTGCAGGCACTGACCCTCACCCATCAGAGCCTGCATGATTTAACAGCTGGAGCTGCACTTGCGGTCCTCCCCATGAACCTCGCTCCATCAGTCTGACACCTCCACTCAGTCAAAGCAAACATTCCTTCACGCAGACCTGCTTTCTGTTTGGTACCAAGCTCCCAGATCAAAGGTGGAGTTCAGCCAGCAGCCAGCCAGTGGAGGTGTTGCTGGGATGAAGATGACAGAACCGCAGCCCCCCCCCACACCTCCGGGAGCCCAGCAGGGCCCCCGAGAACCCGACTCCCAACACACATCTCAAGCTCCCGGAAACTCAAAAAAAACAAAACAAGAATTCTGTTTAGAGAAAAATGGAGCCAGGAGCAAACGGTATGATGACGGACAACTCTGAATGATTCTGTCTCATTATTTTTGAGAAGAACGATTCAAACATTTGAAGGATTTTTATTTTTATTTTTTTTACAGAAGTTATATAGCACATTTATGGAGTAAAAAGGAAGTTATGAGAAAAAGTCATTCAGAGAAAAGCTGCCTTCATACCAAACATGTCAGGGGCGTCCCGTGTCAATGTTCAGTCAATGTCCCGACGCAATCGGAGATGACAGAGTCCCCCTATCCACTTTCAGTGGGAGGGGATTATACTTTGGACAAGCTCACTCATGTTTGGCGACAGTAGTTCCTCTAAAAACGTGACTCAGCCCGACTCGGACTAATTGTTGTTGAGGGGCGGGAATCAGTTGCAATATGGCGAAAGACGTATCAGGAAGAGACGGTGAAGGCTCTGGCCTGATTTCACGACCAGAGTTAATGCATTTCCTGTGGGAGACCTCACGCGCAAGCTTATAGCCTCAAGCTAGCATTAGCGTGTACACAAATGGTAAATGGTGGATACTTGTGTAGCGCTTTCTACCCTCCTTCGAAGGGCCAAAGCGCTTCACAGTCACAGACCCATTCACACACTGGTGTTGGCTCCATTGCCGAACACTGGCGCCAACCTTCCACCAGAGGCAATTTGGGGTTCAGTGTCTTGCCCAAGGACACTTTGACACATGGCGGGAATCAAACCCGCAATCTTCCGATCAGTAGTCGCTACTGCTGAGTAGGGCTGCCACAAACGATTATTTTAATAGTCGACTAATCACTGATTATTTTTTCCGATTAGTCGACTAATCTGTTCATGGCCAAAGTGGATGTAAAGATGCTGAAGTTGATAACCAGCTAAAATATTAGTTAAATGCCAAATTAGCCAAAAAATAAAAAGAGCCAAAGTTAGCCTAAATAGCTAGCATGCTGCTGAAATATTAGCTAAATTCCACATTAGCCTTAAAAAACGAAAAAAATCCTATATTAGCCAAAACAGCTAGCATATAGCTGAAATATAAGCTAAACTCAAAAATTGCCTAAAAAAACTAAAAAAAGCTTAAGTTAACCAAAATAGCTAGCATGCTTCTGAAATATTAGCTAAACTCCAAATTAGCCTTAAAAAAATGGAAAAATACTATATTAGCCAAAACAGCTAGCATATAGCTGAAATATAAGTTAAACTCAAAAGTTGCCTAAAAAACGTAAAAAAGCTAAAGTTAGCCGAAATAGCTAGCATGCTGCTGAAATATTAGCTAAACTCCAAAATAGCCTAAAAAACCTTAATAAATGCCAAAATATTTCAAAAAGCTAGCAGAATGCTATTATAACTTTCAACTTTACTACAATCTGACTTCATACAATATAAAGTAACGACTAATCGACTATTAAATTAGTTGTCGATTATTTTAATAGTCAATTAGTCATCGATTAGTCGACTAATCGTGGCAGCCCTACTGCTGAGTCACAGCCGCCCCAAAAATAAAAAAATATCAACAACCAATATTAGATCAATTCATTCATACGATTTGGACGAACACATGAGCTTGAAGACTCATCATATCTCACACGCCTAAGCGTGAGCAGGACAGGGTTCACGCAAGAGAGCGGAGGAGTGGAGGAGAGGGACTTTGGCACGCCCAGTTCAGTCGCTGTGTCAGTCTGAGCTTTTCCTAGCTTCCGTTTTCTGATCCATCGCGATTGGAATAAGAGATTCTCAAAAACGCAGTTTTAATCATAAATAATTTAATTTAATTCCTCTACAAGAACATCTTAAAAACACAAAAAGGCGATTTTCTTTGAAGTGGGTATTTAAGTTTTAAGGAGCTAAATCTAAGGCCTCTTCTGAAGTCTGTATTTAAAAAAAAAAAACTCATGCTGGACACACAAGAAAGATTTTTGATTATTGGCAAACACTATGATGTGAAAAATAAAAAACTCAGAGAAAATTTCTAACTTCCTGATTGACCTGAATCCCTCCATGTGGAGTTTTTCTTCATAAAACTAACTGCCATCATCAACAAAAAGTCTATCAAAACACGTGTAAATGAGCGTTTTGGGCTTCCGCGATCAAAACTCTCATGTTCAGGTGTAGCTACACATTGTGTGGCCATTGAACACAAATTGAAAGTTAGTTAAACTTTGACCAATCAGAGACTCAGGTTTGGTATGGATGATGTCCCTTTAAATTCACAGAAGTGCAAACTGTGTGAAAACTGAAGGAGAAATGAATAATTGTGGGGTTATATGACACCAAGTCTTTCATATATCGGAATGGAGCTGAAAGAAAAAGGCAGAAGCAAGATTCACCAGATTTACATTTTCCCTCCATATGCTAAAAACCCAGCAGACTCTTGAACGCGCGTGAGTACATAGTATTACATTTGGACCACTCTGACCAAATTTTAAACACATGTGCACCATTGTGAGCTCAAATTCAGACCTCATAGAAATCGACTTCTACTGGCTTCTGCACCGTGGTAATTGCTGCGCTGTCTAAATAAGATTTAAGACGTGTGTGTCACCAGGATTAGCTACCTGACACCCTTGAACTTCCTCTGCCTGCAGTGGATTTGAAAACATTTTACTTTCAGCCGTCAGCACCGGATTTACCGGCGCGCCCAGCATGCAGGGAGATGAATGTGACACAAGGGTGCTTCACCTTCAGAGCAGTCATGGTGGCCCACCTGTAAAGCCACTGCTGGTGTTAACAAAACGCAGTGTAAATGCTGTCTTTGTTGCAGAACAATCTAATGATGAATGCTTGTTAAGTAAAGGCTTCATGTTTTGACTTGAACTCACATGAGCTGCTGCTGTTCCAGTCTCAGCTAATGAAGGTTAGCCACTGTTCATCTGACTCAGTCATTTTTTTCACAAGAAAACCCAACAGGAGAATAAAAAAAACTATCATTCTCAAAGGGAGCAAAACTAAAAGGAAATTCTGTGAGATTCTGTATGATGTCTGGTGCTTTCTCTGAAGTTGACACATGACAATGGGATGCAAGAGTCTTATGATGGCAGCAAAAAATGGCAAAAAGTGCTATAAACATTTAAGATATACATACACACACACACACGTGTATTTATATGCTGCTCACAAAAATTAAAGGAGCACTTTAAAGAAACTCATTAGATCCACCAGATCTCAATATGAAGTTGGATATCTATACAAATAACAACAGGGCAGTGTCTCAGGAACTAAAGGATGTCAAGACTTTTAATGGAAATAAAAGTTTTCAGTCTACAGAGGCTCAATTGTGTTGACACCATAAAATCAGAGTGAAATGAAGATGTGGCAGGCTCGTCCATTTTCTCCAAAACTTCATTTCTGCAACTCTAAATGCTTTTCAGTATCTTGTGTGGCCCCACGAGCTTGTATGCATGCTTGACAACGTGGCCGCATGCTCCTAATGAGACGACAAATGGTGTCTTGTGGCATTTCCTCCAGATCTGTGTGAGGGCATCTCTGATCTGTTGTACAGTCTGAGGAGCAACCTGGCAGCGCCTAATGGACCCAAACATAATGTCCCAGAGATGTTCTATTGGGTTTAAGTCAGGGGATGGTGAAGGTCATTCAATTGTTTCAATTCCTTCATCCTCCAGGTACTGCCTGCAGACTCTTGCCACGTGAGGCCGGGCATTGTGGTGCATTAGCTGCAGAAACATCAGGCACTTCAGGCCATAACAATCTTCAATATCTGCTGTGAAATCCTGGGGGGTCTGAATAATATAAGTTTGCGCAGTATCATAAATCAATGTCTTTTCTTCATCAAAATATTTCCTTTGTGTTGGATTTCCTTTGTGTTTTAAATTTTTGAATCAAGAATTGATTTAGAATCAAATCGGAACCCCAAGAATCGGAATCAAATCGAATCGTGAGTTGTTGTAAGATGCACATCCCTAATATATATGATTTGCTTGGCGAAGGTGGCCACTTTTAATGCTAAGTCAATGGTACAGACGCGAATTCAGATGATCTGAAGTCCCGCGGTGCGATTTGAGCGATGGGTGTGGCGCGGAGGTCTGGGAGAAGCTCGATTTGAGCAGCAAATTCACTGTGCGGCAAAAGAAGGGCGGGCCACACAAATTTGTTACGCAAATAGGGTTGGGCACCAATTGGGTTCCAGTGCCAATGCGTTTCTTTTGTTCTTAATCGTGCCAATTTCGGTACTTTTGTAATAAAATAATACCTATATCTTCCCAAATCAACACATTTTCATTCCTCAGTTATATATTGACACATGGTTAAGACCCCTGCGTCAAAAATTGACGTTTTGGGTGTCGTTTTTTGACTTACTGACTGTTAACATTAAATCAGAGACAGATGGCCCATCCCCTTTTTTGTGTAAACCCCTATGTGCGCCCCTCTTTCGACGCACGGCGGATTCGCAGCTCCCTGCCTGTCAAACATTTGGTCCTGAGCTTTTCTGAGGATTTACCGAGGAATTAATCTTACTCGGGGGGGAATGTCTGGATGACAGCCACTTCTGCTGTTTCTGTGTCTCTGTGACTGAGTTTGAAGGCTGCCCTGCACTAACCCAAGAGGAGGAAAAATAGGGGAACTTTTTTTAAATCATTATTATTTTCTCGACGAAAAATAAATAAAGCATCACAGTTCAGGAGAGCTGAGCTGGCTGCCCGTGCTCCGCGCTCCCCGCTGTGACTGTCTCTCTCTCCTGGCGTGTGGGGCAGGGACAGAACAAAAACATTTATATTGGATGAATATTCCATCCGCTGATCGGGTCACTGAAAACGTCACGTGCCTTATTGGCTGATGTGACACAGCGACCTGTCAAACTATTGTGATCTGCTGCGAAATGCAGCCAAACATCCCAGCTCTGCGCAGCACGCTTTCTCGTCCTCGCTCTCGCCCCGTCAGCGGTTTTATATGAGCCCGCCCACTATCGCAGGAAAGGCAACGGGACTGGCTAGAACTTCAAATTACTGACGATAGTAGCAGTGATTCACATGTCCCAAGAAAAATAGATCTTCAAGAAACTTGGCATCGAAATGCGGCACTGTTTGCATGAGTTTCTTTAGGTTAAACGGTTCCTACTTGGAACCAAACTTCGGTGCCCAACCCGCAAATCATGCTCAGTGTTTATGCCCCTTTAGGCAGCAATTCCACAATTTCTTCAAGTTTTTTCAACTATGTGTTGAGTTTTGCACATTTAACACCAAATATATAGTAACATAAAATCCTTTCAACCAAGAAAAAATCAAAACTGACAAGCAAAACATGTTTGACGTTCTTCAGCCATTGGTGGGTTCTCAAAGTGAACGAGTTTCACTGAAGAGACTGCTGAAGTGATTGAAGGTTAGCTTGGTATTAACAAGTTTAAAAACAAGCATCCGATTGATTTTAAAGCCGATCAGACTGTAGGGAAAGAAAACGTAACCAAACCAATTTCCGATATTTAACTCTAAAAAAAAAGAATGTTTTGTTCATTGGACCCATTGAGTCCTATTTTAAACTACCAAATTTGTCTCAGAGTTGATTCTGGTGTTTTATCTAACGAAGTGCTTATTGTCTCAATAGTCTCAACAGGAGGTAAGTTATCTCCTGAACAGCAGTGCAACTAGATATGTAGCATAACTGCGATAGTATAAGTGTGAACGCTGTAACCTGAATGTGACCCCTAAAGATGCAAGAGTTAACAGCTAAAACTCTGAAACTTTTGGGTTAAAATGCTCAAGCTGATAGCTTTAACGCTGAAGCTGATAGCTTGCCAAAACAGCTAACATAATGTTAAAATATTAGCTAAACTGTACCAAAGAACTTCAAAAAGTCAAATTTTGACACAACAGCATAATGCTAGAACTCAGAATTAGCATAAAAAACTGCTTAAATGTTGTCTAAATTAGCCACAAAAAAACAGCTAGCATGTTGCTAAATTAAAGGTTAAATTCTAAATTATCCTAAAAACTCAGAAGTTGTTAAACATTTTACACTTTGAATGTTGTCTCTGACTAAAAGTTTCAAAGTGTACAAAGTTTTTGAAAGATTTGAATTATTTCACATTCATTTCCTATGGGGCATTTTTTTCTGGACATTGTAAAAACTATAAAGCTTATGAATACCAAAATTACAAGCAGTAATGTCCAGAACAAGCTGAACGTTTTGACATCAAGACTGCTGAAATTGTGATTACATTCCGAAAAACATTCAGAAAGGAAGAATCACTACGGTGAAAGTGGTCCCAGTACTGGACTGTGGGATGTGCCACATAGAGTTTTGGAATTTCTGGATGTTTAGAATAAATGTCAAAAAGCTAAATCAAATTTCCGAACACATTAGTGAATAAAGCTGTTGATCAATCCACAGCTGTGAGGCGGACAAAAAGGTGTTTTAGGTTTATTTACTGATTAGTTATTATTTTCAGAATATTTAAAATTTCTCTGGCAACTGGTTTTATTACCTGAAAGACAACAAATATACAAAAAAAAAAAAAGTGAAATGTTTCAGTTTAATGACTCCATATGAAATTTTACTTTTTCAATTAATTGACAAAAATATTTAGCCTTTTCATGATACACTTAATGGTTTTATATTCAAAAACAATTTCAAATGAATCAAATTAGCTCCTTAAATCCAGCTGGACAACCTTGCAGATCCCCAGATCATCTTAATCCTGCTGAAAGCCCCGCTCCCCCTCCTGTGAGGCATTTCTATGGAGAAGCCCCTCCTTTGCACCCCGCCTGCAGATGAATGGAGTGCAGGGTGAAGTCCGACCTCCAGCTGAACTCTGGATCCAGGTCGTCCCGGGAGGCGCTGCCTGCCTTTGATCACTGAAGCCCCTCATAGTTCACTTACACTCATGTGCTCAGGTGATCACAGGTCAGCTGCATTCATACCTGCTCATTAACCATATCTGTGGCTCGACTGTTGTCATATAATCATCCTGCTGAGTCTGCTGTTGGCACTATACACTGATCTTATGGAGAAAGGGCTTTGTGTTGTCTTTATTGACAGTTATTATTGTCCTTTTGGATGAAATAGCTGAGAGTTAAGTGACAGTGATGGAGGATTACAGGCCTTATGAACTGTAGCTACCCTGAACTGAGGAAACCAAAACATGGTATTATCCAGAGATCATTGGGATGCCTTTGACTTTAGCACTATACAGGAGAAAAAAATGATTCTCTCAGTCCTGGAGAACCGGCATGAGGTTCATCAAGAGCTGAAAGCACATTTTTCTCAGTGAAAGTGTCCAAAACATGAAGCCAGACGGTAACAGGTGAAAGGAAAACGTTAACAAGCACTTGTTAGTTTAGTTAGTTACAGACTAGCACAACTACTGCTTATCTTAGATAACCCGTTCCACCTTGAAAACAGAACCGGTCATTATCAGTTACAGCTGAATAACATGAATGAATGAAATGGTTTATTTCAAGCAATCAGGTTATAATACATGGAATAACTTCACATAATAAATCACAAATAGATCGCTTGAAAGGGGGTGGAAGGAAGCGAACTTATATAATCCCACCCCGACTCGACCATTTTCTCTACATGAATAATCAATATCCGGTTCAGGACTTAAAATCAAATATCAATATAGTTTCAGGTGATAAAAGATCAATAATATCAGTGATGTAATAGAATTTCAAAAACATCCATAGACAAATCATTTATAATAGTCATCAACAGTAATCTAAACATTCTCATTAAAGATTCAAAAAATATATAACATGTTGGCTTTAATGCTGTCAGGCACGGGGGTGGGAGCATGATGCGTTTGAAGTGTTTTTCAGCTGATGGACCAGCAAAGCTGATGACAGTAGATAGCATCATAAGAAAATAAATAAATAAAGTGACAGCCAAGAATACCAGAGACAGCTGGTTGGAATGTCAATTAAGGTTTGATTCAACAGCCAATACATATTGCTGCTGTTGTTTTTTTGAGAAAAGTATAAATAATCATGGACATCTCACTGTTTTTTACAGTGCTGTCTCCTGTTTGTTGACATATAAAAGCAACTGTTGGTATATTTGATTTCAATTATATTAATATATTTTTTTAATTTCATTTAGTAACAATACCTAACATCAAAATAATACTACATAAACATAAAACACCTCATAAAAGAAAAGGAGCAGAGAGAAGAAAACTTATCTGCCCCCATTACTGAATCAACAAAATTAAATCAAAATTTATCAAACAAGGATAATGTGGATAATACTTTACATACGTATATATAAACAAAAATACATACACATTTACATAAACAGTAGTTTAAACAAACCCTCATTTAATTCTATTTACCTACACTATGTCCAGTGGCATAAAAAATTATTTCAACAACTTATCTCTAATATTTGCTTAACATCTCCCTCTTGATGACTCTGTTAAAGGCAGTAATTGTTTTTATATCTTTACTTTTCTTATCCAGTGGATTCCATATGTTAGGGCCATACACTGAGACAGATCTCTACAACACTTTTGATCAAAATTTCGGTTGCACAAGCTGACAGCTTTGGTCTACTTTGATAAATATCACCGTTAACCCTTTAAGTTTCAGCTCCAGTGTTTACATTCTTCATTACACAATTAATGTAATTCCAATGGATTCTGAAGCAGAGTAAAGCAGTCTCGTGCTGATATGCAGCGTTGCTCCAAAGCCAGTTCTCTCCGCATCAGAATCTGACGTCGATCGCTTTCATGGTTGAAGAGTTACGTCAGAGAGCTCGAGTTATTTAGGTGTCAAATCCACCTGTTCCATTCAAAGTGGTTTAGAGATGAGATAAATCTATAATCCATCTTGGAAAATACCATCAGGATTAAGGTAGATTAATTTTAATATAATGTAAAAACAACCAAGATCACAAACACTTTGAATTTAGCAAAGTCATGTGACCAAACAGTGTGGTAGAATGTAATAATGTTGTAATGTTTTGATGTGGAAAACAACAGTAGGGTGAACTTTATCAAACTAAAACGTGAATGGATTTGACATTCATTCTTCTTTAGTTGTACGTTTGTTTATTTATTATCTTCACCTGCACTGTTCAGCACCAGGAGTTTAACTCTGAGTCACACGGATGGAAGCTTTGGATAAAGATGTCCTGGATCCATTTTAGGTCAATCAGATCATGAACTACTTTCAGCAGTACACTGATGCTGTTGCACAATGAATGCAGATATTAACACCACATGGACTTCTTTTATGGCTTTGTTTATGACTTTCTAAACCACATAGTTGTCTTTGCCGTCTTTTTCTGGCTGCTGTCGTTCCGCCTGCATTTCTCTGGAAGCTGTTTCTGACTTTAGCTCATCCACCCCTTCGTCACCATGATCTTCATCTTCAGCAGGAACTCTTCTAAAGCTTCCAGATCTGTTCTAACTTGTCCTTTTCCTTTTGGTCAAAGTTTATGGTCAGATATGAAATCAATTTCTTTTCATAAAAAATTTCTTTCTCCTGCTGGACCTTGTGAAAATAACTTTCATGGTCTATGTGCTGTACTACCAGAGGTCCACGGTCAATCATGAATCATCATTATGGATGAGGCTCATGTTTTGATGAGGTTTTCATCTGTTTAGAGCTAATTAACCAATACAGTCAAAAGTCATTGTTCTTCATAATAAAACTGAAATTCTTCCTTTTCTGTGACAGAAAAATGATTGTCTTTTACATCATAAAGGGGTCTTTTGGGAACTTTTTGTACACAAATTTAAAATAAACTCTGACATTTTAGTGACTGAAAAAGGTCAGTGGAAGGGTTTAGAAGCAGGATTTGACTGGAAGAATGAAAAAACTAAAATGATTTTCATCCATAATCTCTAAATAGAGTCACAGCAGCTTGTCTCAGGTGTTAAAGGATGAAGGTGAGGTAAACCCGGGGTGGGTTCGAACCACGACAGCGCCAGGAAACACCAGAAATGTCTCAACTCGCAATTTACAGAAGAGGGTTAGGGTACAAGGACCGGTCCACGTGCGATACCGTGTACCAAAGGTTGTAGACCCTTTATTTTATGAACAGCCAGCATGTCAAAAAACAACGAGTTGGGGACACATAAAACGTCAAAAAGTGATGAGGAGGGGTCCTTAACCGTCAATATGTGACGAGTTGAGAGAATGTGTTGCAAGAAAAGCACAGATCACTCAAGGCTTGTACTGGCACCTTAAGAGGATGTTATAAAAGTAGAACTCAGTGTGGTAAGTGTATCGTGAAGTATTTTAAAGATACTGACAGTTACACACACTTCAAACGTATGGGTGATGTTGTACAATGTCCTTAAGCCACACTCTTTAGTGAAGTACTGGCTCCTTAATGATTGCTGCATGCTCAGGGTGTGGGTGATTCTATCCGGCCCTCCAGATCATTTCATTTTATTTTCATTAATGGGTCGATGTTATCTTGCACTTATTTCTAATTTGTATAATTTTGACAAGTTATATTTTTATGGAGAGTGAAATATTGAAAGTTATTTAAGGTTTAAGTTGATTTATTCTGGAATAATATTCCTGCCTTTTCATTTTTAATAATTATGTTAAAAAGTTACAGTTTTAAAGTTTTAAAAATTGGCATTCTGATAGCTTTTTGGATTAAACTATTTTGGAGTTTAGCTAATATTTCAGGAACCTCCTAACTGTTCAAGGCTGATTTTTTTTTTCTTTTTTTTCAGCTATTTTGGAGTTTAGCTAATATTTCAACAACATGCTAGCCGTTTTGGCTAACCTAACTTTTTTGTTTTCTTTTTTTGGGTTAATTTGGCATTTAGCTAATATTTTAGCTGCCTATCAGCCTCAGCGTTTTCATCTACTAACTTCAGTTTTTTCATCTATCAGCTTCTGCGTTTTTAGCTATCAATTTCAGAATCTTCAGCACTAGCATCTTCTTCAGTAGCATAGACAGTGTGACTAAGACTAATTGTTAACTGTGAAGAACAATTCTGAAAACTGAGAGGTCAGAGAAACATCCTCTCATTCTCATTAGAAATTGTCTTTAAATGTAATTGCTGTTTTTGTGTGTCGCCTTGAAAAAGTAAAACACGTTTTACTTCAGATAATTGAATTTAAAGAATTACATATAAGATTGTGTATTGCTTGTGTGACATTTTTAGACATTTGAACTTGTAAAAAAAAAGTTTGTGCACTCTACAAATACAGGATTTGGAGAAAATTCCTCTCTGAGATGCTATAGTGTCTAAAAAAATTCAGTTAATGGTTAGCAGAAGTGTGAATCTGAAGCAGTAGCAGCATAACCAGGTGACTGACACACGTTCCTGACTTATTTACATTTTCACCTGAAAACATAGAAACCAGGAAAGGTCCTGCTCTCTGACACCCCCTGCCTGTCACAACGACTTGATGGAAGGTGTGAGTCTGCAGACACACGCTTGCAAAGACACTCCTGAGAATTCAAATGGAATGAAAGGAAAAAGAGGAGGAAGAGTAAAAGGAAGGAGCAGCAGGCGTCTTACCAGGATGGGTCTGTGTGCGGCGACGGTGGGTCGGTACTGGCGAAAGTCAGTCTGGATCACACACACTCTCTTTTCCATCTTCACGGCCCGCAGCCTCCCATGCTGTCTTCCCCCAGAAAGGAAGTGAGGCGTGTGCGAGAGTGTGTGCGCTCTTCAGGCTGGGGGAGTGTGTTGGAGAGAGTGTTGTGATACCTGACCCCGAGAGGAGCTCGGAGGAGGGAGGGAGCGGCAAAAAGAGAGAACATGAACGAGCATGAACGCCGTCACATCTCCAGCCGCAGTCACACATTCTGACTCTACTCAACTATTAATGCATCAACCACTCCAATTAAATTATTATTTTAACAGGTTATTCCAGCATTTTTCTAACATCGGAGGACATTGATAAAGAAAATGGAGAATAAAACGGAGCATTTCTTTATTCAAATTGTTTTTGAGTCAGGTTTAAAAGACGTCACATCACCGTTACCTATTTGGGGATACATTCCCCTGTAGCCATTAGGCTCAAGCCCCGCCCCCATGTAAAGGTAGGATCAGCTCTGCAGCGAAAACAGAGAACTGAAAGAATAAGTAACGAAAACAAAGTAAAGTTGAAAATACAACTAAACATTATTTTTTTTAATTAGTAACAGTTTAATGCTCTTTAATTCAAGTTTTCTTACAAGTTTTCAATATTATTTTTTCAATATATTTTCAATATTTTATTTTTCAAAAAAAAAAAAAGTACAATCTTGTTTTTCATTCACTTTACACGTATCCTGATTTGACCCCATAGTATAGTTCTTATATTGCTCGCCATTTTTGCCAATGTTACTTTGGGGTTGTGAGCGGTTTGGTTGTAAGCTAGCTGGAGAAAGTGTGGACGAAAGGATGATGGGAAATGAGGTGGGGCTTGCTCCACACCAACAGTCCTGCCACAAATGAGAAGTAAGTTTCTGATCTATCCCTGTTGCTCTGTAGAAACGATGTCAAAAGAAAACGACACAAGTTTTTGGATTTTGGCTAATAACGACACAATCATATATAAAAGACCAATGGCAACCCTTTGACAAAAGATTAAAAGATACACAACCAAACAGTACAACCTGCAATATTCTAAAAATACATTCAATGAAACATTTCAATTTGACACATAGAGCTCAGACCTCGGGACCTCAGAGAGACTGTGACGACCTTGAGCACCGACACCGCTCGTCTCTCTGAGGAGAACCGGGCCGTGAAGGAAACCCTCAAAGTAAAGTATATTTACTATTTACCTAATAAAGACAGAAATAGAATTTCCCAGCGTGCCAAATCACTTTTTATCAGTTTATTATAGTTGGCATCATAAAGCTGTGTAGATCGAGATGTGAGAATAATTCCCAGGTATCTAAATCCCTGTTTTGAGCAATGAAAATTCACAACCTGAGTAAGCTGAGTTGGCCACACTCCACGTGTCATTATTGCTTCAGATTTGGTTTGGTTAATTTTATAACCAGAAATATCACCATATTCTTGTAAACGCTGAGCAAGTCTTGGGATTGAAGTAAGAGGGTATTTCAAAAAAAGTAAAATGTCATCTGCAAATAAAGACATTTTATGGATTGTGCCTCCCGCACAGGAAGATTGTTCCCCCCGATTCCTTGAATTTGGTCATCTTCATGAATGACTGGCAGTGCGTAACTGTTTATTGCCCGGGTCTTGTTCTTGCCCCTGAGCTGGCTTCTCAGGACTCACCTTACTTGTTGGAGGTATTTGGCTGTTGCAGCTTTCCTTGTTGCCTGTTCCAGGTTGCCATTTGCCTCTGGAATTCCAAGGTACTTGTAACTGTCCTCAGTGTCTGCTATTGTTCCTTCAGGGAGTGAGACCCTCTCTGTGTGGACTACCTTGCCTCTCTTTGTCACCATCGGACTGAATTTTTCAAGCCCGAATTACATTGAAATGTCAGTACTGTAGATCCTGGTGGTGTGGATCAGGGAGTCAATGTCCTGCTCGCTCTTAGCATATAGCTTGATGTCATCCATGTAGAGGAGGTGACTGATGGTGGCCCCATTTCTGAGTTGGTATCCATTGCCAGTCTTATTGATTATTTGGCTGAGGGGGTTCAGACCTATGCAGAACAGCAGTGGGGACAGAGCATCACCTTGGCGGCTGGATGGCGGTGGATAAAGAAGAGAGGAAAGCCGTTGTGGTGGATGTGGTAAGTGATGGTAACATCAAGAAGAAAGAACATGAGAAACTGGAAGGTTAAGGTGACAGTCCCTGTTGAGAGTGAGTATATCAGACTGTTGTTGTAAAAAGTTGTTAAAGAAAACTTAAGAAAAATCCATAGTAGAGTTTAAGGCTGTTGTAATTGTAGGATTGTCCCATAGACTCTGTTCAAGTGACAATACTAATAAATTACACACCTTTAGTCTTGATCTGATGTCATACACTGTGCTCTGACAAAACAACCAAACATTGAAGCAGACTGAACTGCTTAAAAATGTTTGTAAATCAGAGAATTTGTAAACTTTAAGTTTTAACTTTTCTGCATATTCCGTCAGGGATCGCCAGGGCAAACCAGCTTTCACTGATATGGTTAGGAAGAAGTTGTATACCGGATGCCCTTCCTGACACAAACCTGTATGTTATCTGTAAACTTACTCTCTTTTAAATTCCCTTTTGCACTTTGGTTTACCCTCACATAAACCAAGATCATCCCCCTGCAGCAGATAGCTCACCTGTTTGGTGAGAGTCCAGCTGAGCTTTTCACAGAGGGACAGAGGAGAAATAATGCAGTCCTTCGGCTGGGACCGCTGGAGAATTGCAGACATTAAAAACAACCTGTCAGCTAACTGGATTACTTAATCTACACTTTGTTGTCTTGTTGTTAGAGTGTGCCTGATTAAAAAAGCTTTCTGCACAGACACTTGACTTTCCAAATCTGTGTTATCATTGTCCTGAATGAAACAAGACTCTGGGAGCAGTGAGTCTTTGTGGCAATAAAGCAACAGTCAAGTCACAAAGAGTTCACTCAAAGCCTGAGCTCTGCCTGTGTGTGGGAGTTCAGAGGGAGGGAACAACCTCAGAGCAAATGAACCACCTTCATTTGGCTGGTAAGGCAGATGACAGCATGATCACAGGCTACAGACCATAGGTCAATGGTTCAAGTCCATCTTGAACAGAGCACCAAGTCATTGTTAAAGTCCAAAACCAGCAGGAGGGTTTGGACCATGTTGAGCTCTGAGGGGATGAAGGGTTAACAGCACACATTGATGACATGGCTGTTGTCTTTATGCCGTAGTCACATGACCTGTACGAGTATTGTGGGTGTATGGATTGTCCCGACCCATGGAGGGTCGGTAAAGGTAAAGGGAGCGCAGGTGTGTCCCTTTGTTCCCTCGAGGCTCATGCAGCCACCTTAAGGGACGTCATGAAAATAGAACATACCTATGTGTGCATGTAGTAAGTGTATTGTGAAGTGTTTATCACAGGGATGCAACGATACAGTTTGTTCACGGTTCGATACGTATTGAACAAAAAAAAACCAACAAAAAACCCTGAAATCTTATTATTCCTCAGATTATGATTTCTTTTGCAAAACGAAACAACATAACAAAGAAATCTGATTATATTTTTCAAGTGCACAGGTCTTGGCAGTAACAGAAAGATAGCTCTTTGTTGCCCAGGAAGTCCAGCTGTACATGGAAAGTTGTGTGTTTATACTAAAACGTCTTTGATCTCTTTGCACACTTGTTCATAAAGTGCAGGTATATAAATATTTTTTTTTTCTGTGAAATATGGACGTGCTGGTACACTATATTGTGGGTCAACTGTTTTCATTGAATGACAAATGAACACTGAAACAAGACTGCCGAGTTTTAGCAATAAACACTCTGATGGTGTCAGATATTTTCTTGTGTTTATCTAAGGTAACACTGGAAGTATGGGGTAAGATAGCTGTCAAAAAGAAACGTATGCATAAATAATATTTTGTATTCATAAAAACAAAGTTGTGCATACATTTATATTTTGTGTACAACTTTAGAGAAAAAACATGAATACAACATTTAGTTTTACGTTTAACATGTCTCTTTTGCACACGACTTTTCTTCGTTTAGAATACGACTTTCCTTTGTCTTGAATACGAATTTCTCCTCTCTCAAAAATACGTCACGGGGTCACAGACTTATCCATCGAGTGCCGGAACATCGATTGATCCAGCTTTGCGTGTCTATTCATTTACAATAAAACATGAATTATATATATATATATATTTAAAATAATATTGATGCCATAACGAGGACATTATCTTGATAACCAAAGCAGTTGAAAATTTAATAAAACATGACAAAATAAAAAAAACATCGATTTCCGACCGCATTTTGTTGTTGTCAGCTGAATGTGTAAACAATGTAGCAGTGGATAGTTTTAGAGGTGATAAACAGCTCAGAGGGAGTTGCAGACATGCCAGTCCAATCATTTGGTAGAAAAGAAAATAGTTGAAAATAAGGGAATGATAACACAAAAAACAGCTAAGCTAACTCGGAGCCAGCCGACTGTTGGTGCTGCATAAACAAACAAAGAAACAGGTAGAAAAAAAGTCAGTAGGATCAGAAAGCCCAACTTTCTTTCTGCTTCTGATCTTTCTTTCTAACTAAGGTCGGAGTTATCCGACAGTTAGCCTTCTTTAGCTCCGAGTTAGCTTGGTTGATTGTGTCATTCCCATCCTTTTTCAAGCGGCTATCTCTATCTGGGTCACGGTGCTGCTAGAGCCTGTTTCGGGTAGTGTTGGGTGAAAGTGAGGGTACATCTGGACTGTCTAGGAGCCGGAGCGGGTGCGCCCGCCCCGCCTGTCCCGGGAATAAACTGCTCGGCTAAGCGGGGATCTCCATGCTAACATGCCGCGACTGGGCGAGTGGAGAGACAGGGATCCCTCCGCCTTGTCTGCCGTTTTTATTTTTTCATCATTCTCCAATCAGAGCTCTTTTTTTTTTGTCACCACTTCCGGGTCCGTTTTGTTGTTAATATGCTCCGCTGTTGTCAAAATGAATAAAATATAAGCGGCAGGACTGGACTGTTAACTTCTATTTTCCCTGCCAGAGCTAGAATATTGAGATCATTTTCATGTCATCGTAGTTTAATGAATGAGTCGCAACGCGCATGCGCATCGATGTTCCGGCACTCGATGGATAAGTCTGTGACCCCGTGACGTATTTTTGAGAGAGGAGAAATTCGTATTCAAGACGAAGGAAAGTCGTATTCTAAACGAAGAAAAGTTGTATTCTAAAGAGACATGTTAACTGTAAAACTAAATGTTGTAATTATATATTTTCTGTAAAGTTGTACACAAAATATAAATGTATGCACAACTTTGTTTTTATGAATACAAATTTATTTATATGAATACAAAATATTATTTATGAATACGTTTCTTTTTGACAGCTATCTTACCCCATATGGAAGTCTTTTGAAATTTATCTGGGATGTTTTGATTGTGTTTCCTGCTTAGTTGTTCAACTTTAAGGCAGTGGCGGGGCTGGATGATGACGTCAGAGAAGGGCGGTGATGTTGGACGTGTGTCTCTACATCGTATGATTTAGAGATGAGGCAAATCTTGCAGATATTGTTCTTCTTGTTAACGTATTTCGCTCCCTGAAAGTGGCCGCCTGAACGTTCACTAACGCAGCCAGTGCGAGCCAGCCACAACGTACTATGACTGTTTCGGTTGTTTAGGTATTTGGCTAAAATGCTATTGTTTTTAGCATTTAGGCTCCGCCTCCTGGGGTAGAGGCAATCAGTCCAACTAGTTCCTGGCAGGGAGGGGGGAGAGTGGAAGCAGACCTGGAGCAGACAGACTCTGCAACGAAGACATGAATACGCAAACACGGTAAAGGCAGCTCACAGTACTGAAGAAATAAAATGCATATCGTGAAAAATGGCGTATACCGAACCGTGGAACGCATACCGAACGGTTTGGTTTTATATTGAACATTGTTGCATCCCTGTTATCAAGAGTATGCAAGTTGCATGAAATAATGGCGAGCTCTAGACTATAGGGTGGCACTTATAAGTTTGCAAAGTTAAATTTTAACAGCAAAATTTTAAATTATTCAGCCTGTTATAAGAGCAAAAAACAGGTCTCATTTTTCAAATTCATATTTTTACATTTAAGTTAATGTATTTATAAATTTTACATTTAATGTTTAATTCTTTAGTTAGTAAGCTAAATATTTAATTTTAAGCTAAATGTTTAATTTATCTAAATATATTTAGCTTAAAACTATATTACATTTCTAAACATCTAATTTGTAAATTAAATATTTAGATCTGACTAGAGCATTTATTTTCAAAACTAAATATTTAAGTTTTTTTTTAATTGAATTCTTATTTGCTAAATAAATGTTTAAATCCTAAGTAAATATTTAGATTATGGCTAAATATTTAGCTTTTATAACTCATGGGTGTGGGGACCATGGGCCAAATTTGGCTTGCCAAAGGTTATTTTTTGGTCCGCCAAGTGGTGGAGTGTCCAGTTAAAACCCTTGAACATCGAGCGTGTTTCCCACAACACATTTGCACAAATGATCCTTAAATTACCGTAATTCCTTTACGGTTTGTTCAGTTTTAAAAATTATAACAGTTTCTGAAAGCTGAGACATTCCACTTTCTTTTCAATATCGTGTTATTATGGTAATCTCACACAAGGAGTCTCTTTGTTTACCAGTAAGATAGACGGAACGGTGGAGGGATTCTGGGAAATAAAGCCTTCATGGAGGTTCAGAGAAGATTTTGAGACTAAAGGAGCAACGGCGGGCGTCATTTTTGGCGAGAAAAGGTATCTTTTGTGGAGCTCCATTTCCTGTTATTTTTTTATTTTCTAAAGAAATCAAGCACTAGCTTTCTAGTTTCTTCTCTGAAACACATTCTGTGTGAGAGAAATGCCATTGAAAGTAAGTTAGATTATTTTTTTACTCATAAATAAGTCATCATATAAAAAAGCATGTATTTCTGTTTGTTCGGGAAAGGAATATCACAATAAATGATTCCTATCTTTCTCCAAATGTCCCGTGAGAGTCTGTGAGCTGGAGCTGATGATGCTGGAGGACCAGAGAAACGAGAAGATGCTGGAGGTTCTGGTGATGTGGTGAGAGACCAAAGCTGCTCATCTCATCAACAACAGTGGAAGAGATGCAGAACCGGATGATGGAGACCCTCGTCTACTGAGGTTCAACCCCAGACACATCCCAGGTGTCCAACCACCTCTAAATACAGGAAACCATCACCAGATGAAATCTTTTCTCCCTGCAAGTGTGGGACTTGTGACCAGCGTCACCAAGACCTTTGAGAAGCCAAGGAGGGGAGAACCAAAAACACCTGGAGATATTTTACATTTTATGCACTGTTTTTTGCACATTTAGAGAGAAACATAAAGAAATGTTGTTGTAAATAGTTTCCTACTGGACACATTTAAACTTTTAACAATTAAAATATGTTGTTCATGTACATTTGACGTTTTTCTCACTAAAAACTGTTTTTGTGTTTTGTTTTGCATTTTAAATTGGTCCAACACTATTATGAAATAGAAAACATTGTAAAAAGATGATAGATATTGAGAATTCAATGTCTTCTGGAAACAGGGACAAAAGCCCACATTTGTAGGACATTCTGTCCCTTTCATAGTCAAAATTAGCAGAAAAGTCCAGGTGGACATTTTAAGGCTTTGGTGTTAAAGGATTAAACCCCCTCACCTGTTTTACCAGAGAACAACAATCTTTCCTTGTTTCCCTCCACAGTATTGATGAGAATTCTGTCTTTTCTCAGAGATTCAGTTCTTTTGCATTGGTTCACTGAAAACAGCGGCTCTTTATGCTACCAAATGGATTTTTAGGTTGTTATTTGTTTTATTTAATTTACTATCAACTACTATGTAGGATTATGCACAATATACATAACTAATCTAAACATGTTTTAATTTGTATAATGTGTATGTTAATTATATGTTGTTCTTCATCCCTTCCAGAAAAAAATGTACAAAATAAATGAAAAAGGACTAGTTATTAACTTTTCAGTTTTTAATTCTATACATTTTATCCTTTTTTCCTCTTAAACACATTTGAAGTGATCAACACAAAACTCTGCAACCCAAAATACAAAAGTGTTGAAAAACAACACATAAAGACATTTATTCACAATAACATTAAGAAAGACAAAATAGTCTGAAATCTGGTTTCTTCTGTCAGTAATGATCTGCTCTGTGTTAAAGATTCTGCACAGGTTGGTAGTGGAGTTCTACAGAGTGATTTCCTGCAGATTCTCTTCCTTCATACTATCAATAAATGTCTAAAGGTTGAATGCGGCCCCTGAACCAAAATGAGTTTGACACCCCTGGTCTACAGGATTTGATGGAGCCTAAAACAATAAATCCGTACAACACACCTACGTCTCCCCTATTTCCCCCCTCCTTACCATTGTGTGTTGTATTGGTTTGTGCTACAACCCTGTGAGGACACTATCCCTCCACCCTCACTGACTAACAAGGTCAAGTCTTCAACATGAAGATTTATTTTGTTTTCTGTAAAGTCTTGGTGCTGCCAGCTGTCCTTTCTCATCCTATGCTGATATCTTGGGTGGACATCCTGTAAACAAGAGAAGAGGATCTGCTAGAGACTATGGATCGCTTACCATCCGGTGGACTGAACCATCAACTGAGAGGATGAAGAAGAGCAGACGTGTTATGCTGCTGCTACTGCCGGTTTGGTTCTTTGTTTCTTTTTTAAGACCATAATCATTTTACATTCATGCTATTTTATGTTCTGTTTATCCCATTCATCAGGGAAATTCTGAATTCCCTATCAATAAAGGGAGTTGGTAGATCCCAGAAAATATGAGGGCTGGGAATTGTATATCTGACACAGAGATAGTCATAAGAACATGTCCTGGCTTTAGTGAGTCCCCGACAAATGTCAGACCTTGTTGGCTCTTAGGATTGTTACTTCATGGTAATTCATTCCATTCTACTCACTGAATCATTTCTTCTGACTGTTTCTTGACGATCTTCTGGGTTCTGACTGGAGGATTCACTTTATTTTCGCTCCACCTTGTGCGACCTGGACAAGTTGACCCATTTTTCACCTTCAGACAGCCTGTATAAGCAGTTGTTCTTAAGGGTTTATCAATGTCAACAAAGTTCCTGTTCTTGTATGCAGCTGTACCAGCTCTATTGAAGTCTCTGCTCTTTTTTTTAATTGAAGTCTATTCATTGCTGCTTGTTTTTTGTTTTATATGAAGTCTTTTTTTTTTTTCTATTTTGTTTCAACCTGCACAGCTGAGCCGCCACCATTAGCATTGTTTTTATAATGTGTTTTAGCCAAAAAAGAAATGATGTAACCATTGAAAATCCCTGTAAAATCTGCCAACTGGTATTCATGTGGAAGAAAGCAGGTCTCAGGGTGGATAAGTCTCATAATAAGGTGCTCCTTTCCCCTCCCACAGGGCTTAATTCCTCTGCTATTTTCCCTGAATGTATCACTGTGTCAGTCATCCCTCCACTCACTAAAGATTCCTGGCTGAAGGCGGGGGGAAATCATGCACAAAATGATCTGTTTACCTTGCAACAGTAGAAAAAAAAAAAAAAAAAAAAAAACATCAAAGCAGAAGGTAATTTACCTGGTTTCATCTTGCAGATATTGAAGCAACAGATCGTTGACGTTTTTAATCAAACTGACAGTGGAAACTCCGGGTTTTTACTGTCTGCGGGGATAAGATGACAGTTCTGTTTTGTTGAGCGGATACCAGCATGTGTGCAGAGCTCAAGAATTTGACCTTTTGCCCAAAAAACACGGCGTGAACGTCAAAGTCAATTAAACGTTACCTGTACACACCTCACCTCTTTAGGTTTTTTGAGTCATTTATCATTTTTTCAGCTATTTTTAGTCATTATATTCTCAAGTTGGCTATAACATCAACCACCAGGAGATCCTGAAGATCAACTACCAGAACAGACTCAGTGAAGCTGGAAGACGTGGAGACCTTAACGTATCTAAGACGTGTGGTGAACAAACATGAGCGTAAAAACCTGCGTGTGCACCAAGAGTGCCCTGTTCACCTCAAACATCAAGACGGATGGAGTTGAAACTGTCATGGCTCTTCTTCTGTTAATTTCATTGACGGTTTGCAAGCGAATGAAAAGGTGCAATACTGCCACCTGCTGGAATGGAGTGTGGACCAGGATGGTTATTTTTCTGTCCCAATCAATTTAAACATGCACTAACCTAAATTCTGCTAATTATTCTTCTAAGAAATTTCATCAAGTACTCACAGCTTTTGTTATTTGCTTAAATCATATCCAACTTCTCAATTTTTCAATTTGTTTTTTGAAGATGTCCCATGCAAACTGCATTATGGGTATTGATTCCATTCACAAGAGTTGGAATTGAATTGATTTTTTTCGATTATTTCAATTCGTCAATTCAATTAAGTTTTGAGTTTACACATTTAGACACATTTGTTTAGAAATACATACATACTCTATTATTTGTATTGAATATATTTATAATTTCTGATACAGTTCTCATATTGTAAAATGTATCAGTAAAATACAGAGATTGTTAATATCATCCAGTGTTACATGGATTCTCTAAAGGAGAAGTTGTAACAAAAATCTTCAGATCATTACCATTGTAAACATTGTTCGGCCACTAGGTGGCGATCACGCTATAGCATTACACCTTATTACAGAAGAAGAAGAAAGCATGAAGAAAAAAGACATATTTTTGATCACAAACAGTTATTTAAAAAATATTTCCTTTAAGAGTTTGTTTCTATAAAGATGTTCATTTAGTCAGCTATTTATGTTTAGGTCGACTGAGCGTTAGCATTAGCCGTTCTATGGGAAATTCCATTAAATGTTAGCATCAAGCTAGCAGACCTTAGCTTTATGTGCTAAATCGATTAATTTTTTTTATTAATCATAATTGATCTTTTAAGCTTAAATCAATTCAAATCAATTAATCGATTTTATTACCCCGCTCTAGTGTTGTCTACATTCCAATACCACATGTTGGATTGTTTCTGCCTGATTGCAAAATCCGCATTGGCCATTCTAATGTTTTCCAATTCCATAAAGATGCATATTTAGCGTAGAATGTCTAAATCTAAGTCTACTATAACTTTAAACTATCTTGTAATTCTGACCTTAAAAACCTGCTCCAATCGTTTTTGGACCTGGTGTAAAAGTGGTCTTTTAAATACAATTATGCTGTTTTTAGCAAACATTTTTGAAAAACTGACGTTTCTACAGAGCGGCAGCGGATCATTTGAGTAAAGAGATGGCCAGAAATGCAATTTTAAGCCTAATTGTGTGATTGCTTAGTAAGCATTCACACTACAGTGATTCTCCTGCTCCTTTCCGTACATTTTTCGGAACGTTCTTGGTATTAAAATGTTCAGCTCGTTTAGGACATTTTTACTTGAATTTTGCGATTTATAAACTTTATTGTTCTTTAAATATTGAGCAAAATATTCCCTAGAGGAAATAAATTAGAAAATCTTCAAATATCAACATTTTAAGTGGATTATCAACAAGCCTTTAAACATTTATTCATGTCTCTTATATCTTATAACTCATATCTCTTTTAGTCATTTCCAAAAAATTTTGAGTTAACCCAGTATTCTAGCAACATGCTAACTAATTTGTTAACTAATTTCTAATTTGTTATCTACTGAGGTTTTAGTCTGCAAATTTAGAGTTTAGTTTCTATTTTAGCAACATGCTAACGTTTTTGACTAATTTACTGAGGAATTTTAGGCTATTGTAGATTTTAGCTAGTATTTAAGCAATGTGCTAGCTTTTTTTTGACTAATTTGTTATCCAATTAGGTTTTTTTTATGCTAATTTAGAGTTTAGCTAATATCTTAGCGATATGCTAACGTTTTGGGCTAATTTCTAATCTACTCAGGTTTTTATAGCCAAATTTAAAGTTTAGCTTCTATTGTATCAACAGGCTAACATTTTTGACTAATTGAGTTTACTAAGGAATGTTAGGCTATTTTTGAGCTTAGCTAGTATTTAAGCAACAAGCTAGGTATTTTAGCTCGTTTTGAGTCATGGGGATTTTTTGGGCTAATTTGGAGTTTAGCTCACATTTAAGCAAGATGCCAAATATTTCTGTAAAATTGGCATGTATTAGGGATTTTTAAGCAATTTTATTGCAATTATTCAGAAATTTAGATCAACTTCAGCGTTCTTTTATAGTTCTTTAATGACAAATTTAATATTTTACAAAGTAGCTTTTGCTTTTTCACCTTTAGTAAATTGCGTCACCATTTCAGCAAAAAGCTTTAGCATCTTCAGGAACTACTTCCAGCTAAAAGCATTCATTGCAGGTAATGTAACTTTTCTAGTTTTATTTTTATTTTTCCTCCACTATGAAAAAAAAATGTTAAAAATATTAAAAATTCCAAAAGCAAAATTTTTATTAGTGTGTTTTTAAAACTATCTTAATAGATAAAGTCCTAAAATTTTATCTCACTATCATTATTTGGCAGCATTTCATGATTTGATTTGTCTAGATCTGAGAAGATTTGACTGAAGTTGCACCTTCTCTTTCAAACCTCGTCTCTGGTTTTTGTTTACAGCCTCAGAAAAAAACATATTCAAGTGATTCTTCTTTTATATCTGTTCTCACGTTTGCTTGGATGTTATTTTAAGAACTCAAAACTCTTGAGTTGCTCTTCCAACAGCAAATGGAGTTTTGGATTACAGACTAAAGGGGAAAAGAGTGTTCCCACACTGCGGTGAGATAATAACCAGCTCTCACCTGTTAACTGTTGCCTTCCATCACCGTGAAATTAGACTTTATTTGTTATGCATGAACTCACTGCTGCAACCTGATTTTCTTTGTGGGGGCAGCAGCACATGTGACTTTGCTCGTGGCATGCTCCCCCTCCACCCATGGATGACACACCTTTGAGGAATTTGATTAATTAAAGGCTTAAACTGAATTCTGACAAAAAGATAAAAACTCCAGTTCAGACAAGGAGGCTTTTGTTATCAGCCATGTGTGCATCCAATGGCATGTTTCTGCTCTTCAAGCGGTGAGGGTGGGGGCACATGTGGGCATGGTCAGCAAACACCTGGAGCTGTTTGAATAAGTGGGAAAGCATAATCCATTTCACACCTCCGTTCGGTTTACTTTCAGAGACTGACTAAAGCCGCTGAAAAGACCATGCAGCTCCTACAGCTGCCCATGTGGGGGCACTGTTGCTGGTATTGGTCATGATAATTGGTACTTTTGATTATAAGACTGGCATAGGCCAATGTCTAGGGTGTACAATGCATTCACCCAACACGCATTAGGATAGGCTCCAGCAACCACTTGACCCTAAAAGGAATTCAGGACAAATCGAGCCATGAGGTCCCCCATTGGAAACGCATTACCTCCACCCCTCATGAAAGGACCGCCTTCACCGTCACTTCCTGATAGTCTACCACCATATTGCAACGATTGCGACCCATCGCCAGCGATTGAGTCGCTGTGAGTCACAGCTGAGTCGTACTGTCGTCAATCTGGAGTGAGCTTCGAGTCCCCACCTCTTTCCACGCCTCTACCACGAGAACGCTGCATGTAAACAGCTTCCACTTTAATAACGCCGGCTCGGGAGACTTGTACAAGTCTTTGAGGGAAACATTTGATTCTCCAAATGGTCATTTTGGATTTACTTACATTTATTCTTTTTTGTCGAGCTAAACGGAGCATTTGGGCGACGTCGCTGCAGTGCGGCGCGCGCCGCGCACAGCTTGTCCATCTACAGTCTGATCAGATGTTCGTGAGAAGCCTTAAAATAATTAACCATTCTGACAAGTGAACAGCTGGATCATTTTTTCTGTTTGAAAATGCAACAAGATCCATTCAAGTTTGTCACGGCACTCGTTCGTCCTCAGAGGAGACGTCTGCGACTAATTTAGGGTGCAAGCTTGAAAAGTACGGCGAAGAATCAACTTTGGTTGATGATCTTATGGAGGAGCTGTAGCATTCTGTATGATATGCAACTTATAATTTATAAGATACAATCAAAACAGTGAAAAAAAGAAAAATGAACATTAAACAAAAAAGCACATAACCTCAGTCTGGAAATCTACTTCTACAGAGTAAATCTGCATCTAAAAAATGGCGACCGCATGCGCCTCTTGTTGTTTTTCAAAGTGCTGCATCAGGACATCCCAATGAGGAAAACAACAGTACAGCAATGATTGGTACATTGTTGAATTGTAAAGTAGGTGTTAAAAGGTCTTCATGAACGGCACTGATAAAGTCTGCTGCCATTGGCTACCCGTCGTCTGTCAATCAAACACCCCAGATGTTCGACACTTTTATTGAGGCATCTGATTGGTCAATTTACAACTCAAATAATTTTTGTCAAGTGAAAAAAAATCATTAAAAAAATAGGAATAGGAAGAAGATTTTATGCAGAAAGAACCAGAGGAAGAATGATTATTCTAACATATAAAATGACTGAGAAATAACTGTTTCTCAATAGAAGTCTATGAGACTTTAGTCTTCCTGCAACCCACTGGTACTTCCTGTTTGGAACACGGAAGGAGGCGGGGTTGCTCAGTCCAGTTCCTACTTATACAGTCAATGGTATAGACCAGGGCTGCTGATTCCCGGTCCTCAAGATCTCCCACCCTGACTGTTTTCAGGCTCTCCTTGTACTGCTTGCTGTTGATTACCTGGACCAGGTGTGTTCTTTCAATCAGATTGTGGAGACATGTGACTGAGCCAATCAGCAGCTGGCAGGGCTTGGAGATCTGGAAAATAGTCCAGGTGGTAGATCTTGAGGACCAGGAATGAGCAGCCCTGGTATGGATGGATGGATGGATGGATGGATGGATGGATGGATGGATGGATGGATGGATGGATGGATGGGTGGGTGGGTGGGTGGGTGGGTGGTGGGTGGATGGATGGATGGATGGATGGGTGGGTGGATGGATGGATAGAATAGAATAGAAATACTTTATTCATCCCAGGCTGGGAAATTAGGCTGTTGCAGCATTAGGTGTATACAGAATATATTGACATATTTAAAAAGAAAGTGATATTTACAAAAGATAAGAAAAAACTATATATATATACAAGAAAAAAAAACAAGCAAATTGTGCAAACTGTAATGTGCAGACTAAAATAGAGGCAGTAATGGGCATCAGTCGTTTTATCTATTACAGCGGGATGAGGAGTTGTATAATCTTATTCTGTTTGGAAGAAATGATTTCCTGTAGCGGTCCCTGGAACAGCGGATGGATGGATGGATGGATGGATGGGCGGGTGGGCGGGCGGACGGACGGATGGATGGACAGAAGGATGGATGGATGAATGAACTGCTTGGTCTGGAGCTGAAGTTGAGTATTTGGATCCATCCATCCATCCATCCATCCATCCATCCATCCATCCATCCATCCATCCATCCATCCATCCATCCATCCATCCATCCATCCATCCATCCATCCATCCATCACTACTTTTGTGAGTATTTCCTCACAAAAAGCAAACTCTGTAGAGTAAACGCTGCCACCTACTGGATAGAGCAGAGGTCTGCAACCTTCAACTCTGAAAGATCCATTCGAGTTGATTTCATACTACAGTTTTTCTCAGTGGCTTTGGTGCGTTTCTCAGAACACTATTAACATTTGCGCAGCAGTTAGTGCATTTCTCAAAACAATTAGTGCAAACTGCAAAACCTAGTGGATATCCTGCAAAAGCACGTCACATGCTCAAAATTGATGATCCATTCTTCAAAAGCAAGTATTCATGGTCTATGGCAGGGGTGTCAAACATACGGCCCGCGGGCCGTATCCGGCCCGC
The DNA here is from genome assembly GCA_003999625.1 of Oryzias javanicus. NCBI lineage: Eukaryota > Metazoa > Chordata > Actinopteri > Beloniformes > Adrianichthyidae > Oryzias > Oryzias javanicus. Next base: position 23,026,256 of record CM012455.1, read on the forward strand.
TAGATGATTTAATCCGGCCCAGTTATGAAGAAAAAAATATATAAGAATTTTCAAAAAAGAAAGCAAGTTTCTAGCCCACTCCTGTGGCGAGTTATGGTTCTTTTAAGAAATGGATGCAATGCGCGATTTAACCACTAGGGGGAGCAAAGACAACTCATGAGATAAAGAAATAAACAAAGTTCCCTTGTTTTGGGAGACAAATGGACCAAATGTTTGCAAGTTTAACCCAATGGAACCAAGGACCTAAAGCTCTGTTTTATTATTCCAGAAAAATTGAAGGCTACTACCTCAGCCAAAACACACGTAGCATGTGGCAGGGAATCCAGTCTGTCACAAACTACAAAAGAACACAGCAACCTCTGACCCCGCCGGACAAAACCCTTCCAGACAGCCTGAATGCCTTCTATGCCAGGTTTGATAGGCAGAACACAGATTCCCCATCAAAGTTTCCCTGTAATCCCGGCGACACCCCCCTGCAGGTTACAAAGACACAGGTGCTGAAGGCTTTGAAGAAGGTGAACCCCCACAGGGCAGCAGGAACTGATGGAGTGCATCCCAGGGTCCTGAAAACCTGTGGAGAACAGCTAGCCGGGGTGTATGCTGAAATCTTCAACACGTCCCTCTCCCAGGCTGTAGTACCCACCATATTCAAGGCCTCCACCATTATCCCGGTTCCCAAAAGACCCGACGCATCCACCCCGAACGACTTCAGGCCGGTGGCACTAACATCGATCCCCATGAAGTGCCTAGAAAAATTAGTCCTAGGTCACATCAACAGCATGGTCCCAGAAACAATCGACCCCCTCCAATTTGCGTATCGCCCCAACCGATCAGTGGACGATGCAGTAGCAATAACGCTCCACCACACCCTGCACCACCTGGAGAGCAGCAGAGCATATGCCAGGATGCTCTTCCTGGATTACAGCTCCGCATTCAATACCATCCTCCCAGGCAGACTGGTCCAGAAAATGGCAGACCTCAAAGTCCCCACCCCACCTGCAACTGGATCCTGGACTTTCTAACCGACAGACCACAGGCGGTGAGAATGGGAGCACGGCTGTCGGGTGAGCTTAGGGTCAGCACAGGAACCCCTCAGGGCTGCTGCCTCAGCCCCAAACTCTTCACTCTCTACACACATGACTGTGTTTCCAGCCAGGACGGGACTGTCATCATCAAATATGCGGATGACACACCATCCTGGGGCTCATCAAAGATGGAGACGAGTCAGCATACAGGAATCTGGTGGACAATATTCTGGTCTATGGTGAAGAAAACGATCTCATACTGAACACAGACAAGACGGTAGAAATAATACTGGACTTCAGGAAAAATCCTCCCCCGCTGTAGCCTCTACTCATCAGAGGAACTGAAGTGGAGAGGACAGACACCCACAAATTCTTGGGACTGCAAGTCTCAGCTGACCTAAGCTGGACCACCAACACCAAAGCCGTGGTGAAAAATCACAGCAAAGGCTTTATTTCCTCAGGCTGCTCAGGAAGGCAGGACTGCAACAAAGGCCCCTCACCCAGGCTACAGTGGGCTGATCGAGAGCGTCCTCACCGCAGGGATCACTGTGTGGTACGGAAATATCACACAGGCAGAGAGGAAAGCTCTGCAAAGAGTTATAAAAACTGCGGAGAGAATAACCAGGACAAAACTTCCTTCCATGGACTCCATCTACGAGCAGCGTTGCAGAAGAAGAGGAGAGGGAATCCTCAGAGACCCGCTCCACCCGGCTCACTCCCTGTTCAAACCCAAACGCTGCACATACAACCTGAGACACAGAAGAGCGGACAGCATCATCACCCACAGAACCCGCTTCTTCAACAGCTTCTTCCCTGCCACAGTCAGACTGATGGCAAAAAAATGATAACTGAAAATGTAACAACAACGACCTCACTAAGAATTTATGTGAAATGTGCCTTCTTGAACTGGTCAATGTGCAATACTTCAGATTCTTCAAAAGGCTCTTTTTTGTACCTTTATCATTCTATCTTTTATACTCTTTGTATTTTACTTTTATTTTTATTTATTTTTTTATCATCCTATTGATGTAAATATTTCGTAATCTTGGAACTTTTTAATCTTGCACTCCAGTCTTCAATCCAACAGTGACTCTGAGAGCTCTGCACACAAAATTCCAATATGCTCCAATGTACGTTGCTGCATACATGGCAAATAAAAGACCTTGAACCTTGAACCTTGAACCTTGAACCTGTTTTTGTTTACTTTTGAATTTACCTCCGTATTTTCAATTTAACATTTGATATAATTTTAATCAGGACAACCCTATCTATGTGACACTGCGTTTTTTAAAGTAACTTTTCCATGTTCTATTCATACATCAAACATAAAATCATGCATAAACAGAAAATTCCATCTGGAAAAATAAGATTCATTTTGCTGCGGAAACCCCCAAAATGTTTAACAAACTGTTTTTACAACATAAAATGACAGTTTTGGGTGTATTTTCATAAAAACAACTAAACTAAATTTAGTCAACAAACTAATCAACACATTTTTGACTGAAAATACAAAAAAAATGATTCCTTTTTTGGATCAAAAATATGAAGAGTTTGTGTTGGTAGAGGAACATGACAGACCTCACAGCTCTATGATGGGACCTTTATATGTTGTCATCCAGACAGTAATAATACTTCAGTCTGTCTGTGTGGCTTCAGCTTCCAGGCAGACCAAAAAATAAGAATTTCTCTCCTAAGAGCTCTGCTGTCCATTTGATGTTTCATGGAAATCTATTTTTCTCTCTTTTCTTTTACTTTTTTTTCATCATAAGCTTCGCCTGTTGAGTTTGTGAGGAATAATAAAAAGGTTTTGGGGAGAAGTTTGATCCAGCTGGATTTCAAACCGGTTCAGCTGGAATCTTCTCTCAGGTGGGGGCGTGTCTGTCTGCTCTGTTGCTCGCCTCTCGTAACAGCGACGGGCGGGACTTTCGGAGATGAACAGAATTTTCTTGATTTTTTGACAACACAGGTGGTTGTTGATGTTGTAGAAAACTCAAAGCCAAAGCAAAATTAAGATCACATTCCTCCTCGTGGGGTTTCTAATAGCAGACAGCTCTGGTTGGATCCGCCCCCCACTGCAGGTGAGCTGACCTGCATTGCAGCCGTCTGATCAAAGTTCATCTTCCGCCTTATTTATTAAAATCAAAGATTGTTTTGTCCAAAAACTAAAAATAAAGGCCATATTTTGCCTTTAATTCAATAAAATATCAGTTCCAGAACATAAACACGTTTATTTTATCACGTTGATCTCACAGCTGCACAGCAGGACGTCTGAGGGCGTCCGTCGGTTCCAGAGGGTTCATTTAGTTTGATTTTTCATTGATTAAAACATTTATATTTTTTCCCCTTTTTAGTTTACTATTGGGATTACTTTAATGTCAGATGTAAAACATTCAGTCTGTATAAAATTAAATAAACCTTTTTTTTTTTTTTTTTTTACTTAGTGAAATCCATTTTATTTGAAATACTTTGGACTCAGTGAATGACAATGTAATAATAAATGATTAAACTATTAGGTTGTTTTTGCAACTAAGAAATAAAACAAAAATAAAGCTAAAGATAACACGTTAAACAAAGGTTATTTTGCTGTTATGTTTGTGGCCCGGCCCACTTGAGATCAGACGGGTGGAATGCGGCCCCCGAACCAAAATGAGTTTGACATCCCTGGTCTATGGCCTACTTATACAGCCATCTGAAATGTGCAGTAAAGTCACTGTAGATGTTACAGTTTTTCTCAGTGGTTTTGGTGTGTTTCTCAGAACACTATTAACATTTGCACAACAGTTAGTGCATTTCTCAAAACAATTAGTGCAAACTGCAAAACCTAGTGGATATCCTGCAAAAGCACATCACATGATCAAAATTGATGATCCATTCCTCTAAAGCAAGTATTCATGTCAATGAAACTGTCAGTGCCATCAAAATGAAAAGTCTTGACACCATCTTTATGAACAAGACAGTCAAATGACTTTGTCATGTTTTCACTATGACAGTTTATCATTTCAGTGTTTTCCATTGCAACAATATTTGGTGACACCTGAAAATGTTCAAGACAGCACTATGGTCTACTTATACAGCCATCTGAAATGTGCAGTAAAGTCACTGTAGATGTTAAACATAAAATCACCCTTTTGGTAGAACAGTACAGTAAATTACTGTTTGCATACCTGTTTTCCCTACGGAATGTTTGAATTATTGAACTGACAGTAGTTCTTCCAATATTGGGTTGCACCCTTCGACCAGCCTCCTCCATGGTGAGGCCGTGATTGACAACATGGTCCACAATTGTAGCCCTTATTTCATTAGGAATCCGCCTATATCTGCCTCTTCTCCCTCTTCCCCTTCCCTTTCCTCCCCACATCCTCACCCCTCTTCCATTGACGATTCATAGGATTCATCCATAATTGACAGTGAACAAGTTGTTTGTCGTTGGTTACAACTACTGTAAAATTGCACACACCTCCTCATGAATCACAGCTGAAATTCACCTGAAATCAAATGTTCAATTTAGGAGACATTTCCTGGAAAAAATGACAAAGAAAGGTACAGAATTTGCTGGACAGATGGCTAATATTTGACATTTGATAACTAGTTCAACAATTTTGAGTGTAATGACTCACGCAATGAAAGTAAGACTATTAGTTTTACTGAGAAAGACTATTCAGCATCCATAAGTATAATTATTTTTGACTGACATGACAAAAGCAAATGAAAATGTCAAAAAACAGCCGAGAATGTATGAAAGCAACTGATTCATGTCCAAAATCATTTGCAGTTTGTTCAGAGAGAGGAGAAATTGCTACTATGATGAGCAGAAATGACTAAGTGTTGTGGAGGTTGAACTAATAGTTATGAGAATTTCAATTCTGATCTGAGAAACGCACCAAAGTGACTGAGAAAAACTGTAACTACAACCCAGTAGGAGCCACAGTCTTTCCTCGCTCTTTAAAAAAAGAAGGGTAACACTTTATAATAGGATTCATTAACAAGCTTTATTAACACATTAACAAACATAATTAATGTAATTATAGGGTTTTAGTAAGACATTTATTATCCAAATAAGCCAAATAAGGTTTATGAACATACTGACTAAGATCCATTAAAGACCATATTAATACACTACTTACAAGCTTAACAAATGTATTATCTATCTTTGTCAACATATTGAGTGCTTTGCAGCACCTCTTCTTAAGTGTAACCAAAAACAAGACACTGGTTTGCATTTATGCTATCATTTAGCATGAATAAAACACAAACAATAGAAGAAAATAGCTTTTTTTTAACCTTTGACTGAAGCTCCTTTCAAATTAAAAGACAGCCTGTCACATAAGATCATCTCAGTGCAGTGAAAGTAGTAGTAGCAAGTGTAATGACAGCAGTGCTTAAATAAAAACAGTTCATTTCACTTTTGTTGATGCATCTCTGCCAGAAATGTAAATCTAACAAAGAAAATGCAGACATTGCCGTGTTTTTCAAACAAGCTTATTTCTTATTAATTCTTAATATTTTTCAAAAATTGGCTTGATAATCTGGTGCGCCTTGATACTGCATATTAACCTCCATTGTTTGATTGTTTCTTTTTGAATTAGAGGACAGAATGCACAAAAATGTGTCCAAACGTTGCAGTTCGACTTGTGACACGTACTGTCCTTCAACTGTTAGTAAATGAGTGAAAGTTTGAGTAAGTTTACTTTTAAAACTTTCTCACTCCTTACTTTATAGTTACTTTTTAACATTTAGAGACGTTTGTATTTTCTTTAATAAAAGAGCCACATGTGATCCGTTTTTACCTTTCAGCCTGTCCGTTCAGGGGTTACCACAGCGAATCAGCTTTTTACTGATTTGTTATTTCTCATTTTATTATTTTAGAGGGTTTTTTTTTTTTTTGTTGCTGTATTTTCATTCCTAAATGTGTACCCATTTTGGAGGATCGCTGTGTGATTGGATCAAATTCATGTTCTGAACTTCCTTTTTAATGCTAATCCTGCCGTTTCTATTAATTAACCCTTTAACAGGGGCGCTCTGGTGTTAATGATCTTTGATTTACTGTAACTTTTCAAGCGTTAACACAATAATTCCAGTGGATTCTGAAGGAGAAAAGAGCGAGCTTTTCAGAATCCAGTAAATGTTAAAGATTTTGTGTTAAAGCCTCACAAGGTTCTAAAGGTTAAAGACATGATCATGTTGTAGACCAGGGGTGGGCAAACTACGGCCCGGGGGCCACATGCGGCCCCTTAAGGCTACTTAATCTGGCCCTCCATATTAAAATACATTTAATCAAAATCCTAATTATTGGTTTATTCCCATTGTATTTCTGGTTTCTTCTCATGAATGGTGTTGTTTCTCTGGCGTTCGTGTGTGTTTTTTTCTGAGTCAGAAGGTGATTTTTCGGATTTCTTTGAGTTCACATTTTCATCTGAAGAACATCAACCCAGTGGATCACCAAAAAGAGAACAAAAATCAAAATTTAGAAATTAAAATTCCCAAATTTTCTGTTTTTAAATGAATATATGTGAATTTTAATCCAAATTAAAGCATGTTTTTCTCTAAAATCCATATAATCTTTTTAGTTTATGAGGTTCATTATCCAATCTCTCCTTCCATCTGCTTCTTGTCCGGCCCTTATGCCAAATTTTAGAACCCTTTCTGGCCCACAAATCAAAAAGTTTGCCCACCCCTGTTGTAGACTAAGCTGAGGGAAGTTTGATTTAAAGAGAAAGGGCGCCCTCTAGTGACCGATCATCATTTTTTATTTTTTTTTTTAGGTTTTAAATGCATTTTACTGTTCATTCCTCACTATAAAGATTCCCAAAGCGGCATTTTGATCTGTTCATGCATTTAAGAGTCATCCTCTAAAAATCTGTGCTCTCAGCTCTAACTAATACTTCATAAATAATTTGTTTTTTAGTGTTCCAAAGGTAATATATGATCTTATATACAGTATGGATGCAATTCACTCTGAGAGGCTTAAGAAAATCATGGTATGGCCCCTTTAATACATATATTACATCCATAGGTTAAATAATAAACAGTATCTGAAGACTATCACAGACTTAATCAGCAAATTAATGATCTTTTATCAACTGATACTAAACAAATTAGAAAATCTGCATCAGCTGCTATAATGCTAGTGTGAATGCTTTTGCTGAAAGTATAGTCACTGAAGATGCAGAAAGTTTTTGCTGAAAATAGTGAAGATATTTGCTGAAAATGCAAAAGCTATTTTCAAATGTTAAATAAGTTAAAAGACTGGAAATTCTGTGGAAAAAAACTGATAGAAGTTTACCTAAATTTCAGAAAAACATGTAATAAAATTGTTTAAAAATCCCTAATACATGCCAATTCTGCAAAAAAAAATTGTATTTTATATAAAGGATTTTTGTCATTTTATTGTATTTTTAAAAAGCGAAGCACATACAGCAAAAGGAGCAGAAATGACAAACGCACAGAAATAAAGCCTTAAAAAAATCAAGACTACTGAAGAACATTAATGCAGAAGAACAAGAAAGAAAAGAAACATGATGACATCCGACCAAGACAGAAAACGCTTGAGAGAAGCAGAAAACAGATCAATTCAAAACTATCACTTTTCTAATGATAGAAGGAAGTCGCTGCATTCCAGAGGACTGGGAGGAGCTTTGAAAACCAGCGATGACAGTCTGAAGATCTGGCTTTTTTTGTAGTTATTTACATCGTTACGAACAAAAAAAAGAGCAAATGGAAACAGGAAGTCACACAAACTGACATCAATAAATAGTTTATTGTTTTCCTTCTTAGAAATCCTTCTTTAACAGGAATTCTATCAGGGGGTCAGAAGGTCACAGCGCCCCCTGTCTAAGTACTGATGTCATTCTGTAATTGTAAAATAAAAAAAAACAAAACATTGGACTTGCATTATAACTTTTGGAATGTAAAAGTTGTGGATCTCAAAGTTAAAAAAAAAAAAAAGCAGTTTTTGCTGAGTCAGCAAATAGGCACTTCTGCAGTTTACTCTCCTCGGTAAACGACGATGTTCTTGTCCGTCTCATGAATCTTGATCTCATGGAGCAGATTGGGGGGAAGGACCTTCACCATGTTGTCCCAGATGTAAACAGCCAGGTTTTCTGTGGTGCTGAGAGTCCAGAAAAAAAGGCAGGTAGATACAGATCTTACTCTTAAAAAAAAAAGCAAAAAACAAAAGATGGTTAAAACGTTTCATACCTGACAACAGTGGCAAAGTAAGGGACGTCCTTGTCCAGGTTTTTATGGTCCAGAGGGATCATGATGACCTCCTGCAGGTACAAACGGGCAAAAAAAGGTTCTTAAAAAATACAATCGACTTAAAAAACCTTTAGAGCAGCAGAATGGGGTCACCTCGATGCACCTCTTCAGGTCAGTGAGGTTCATGACCATCCCGGTGACACGGTCGATCTGAAACACATTCGATTTAAATCAGAGACAGTTTCATGGGTCTATGGCGGTTTATTCTGACATGCTCACCTTTCCACGGACGGTGACCTCCACTGTGAAAGAAACCGCGGCACAGTGAGCAGACTCAGGATTTTACATCCGTAGCGCTTACAGAGAACCACACTGACCTGTGTAGTTGTGTCCATGACCGTTGGGGTTGTTACATTTCCCGTAAACCTTCGTGTTCTCCTCGTCGCTCAGGTGAACGCTGGAACAGATTGTGTGAGTGTGATTATTTTCATTCAAAACTAGGGCTGCCAAAAACTGTTCTTTTATTTGTAGACTAATTGCCAATTATTTTTTCCAATTGGTGGACTAATCATTAATTAGTTTCTGTGATTAAAAAAGTTAAATCAAATCAGAGAGATAAGGAATAATCTTTCCATCAAACTAGTTTTGACAGGTGACCTTTGACCCTACACCATCTATCACTCGTTTTGACAGGTGCCCCGTCCCTCAATTTAATATCAATATCAACTATAAGGGTATGAAGGGTCAAAGGTCACCTGTCAAAACTAGTTTGATGGAAAGTATATTCCTTATCGCTCTAATGAGGTCGGCATCTGAAACAAGGAATTATTTTTGACAAAATGCAAAGTTTTGGTCTCACTCAAATATAAAAACAGTACATTTTTGATGCTGAACGCTCGCAACTTTGTTTAACTTTACTACACTCTGACTCCTTATAATATAAAGTAACGACTAATCGACTATTAAATTAGTAGTCCACTATTTTAATAGTTGATTAGTCATTGATTAGTCGACAAATCTGGGAAAACCAAAGACCCTTTTGCTTTCTAGGACATAATTTCCTTGGAATTCATTAAAAATCCCCTCAGAGTTGACATGGACTGGAGCAACCTCGCCCCCCTTCCCATCACCCATAACTGCGACCAAACCTAATGTAACCAGTGCAACATCAGGGCTACAGTATCTATCCTTACAGTTGGAACCAGATTCCAGCAAGGACAATAAAAACAAAGGTGTATTTTTTACATCACAAATGCACACTTTAGCAAACCGCTTTATTTTATTTTATTTTTTACTAATGACACTAAGAAATGCAGTTTTAATCTGATTTTTTAAATGTATTTTTCATCCATCATCAGACAAAAATGTCACAAAAACTTAATAAAAACAATTTTTTTAAAATCTTCGACTCATAACTAGTAAAAATCCCATTCAATAGTTAAGCTTTTGTGGATGCCAGCTTATCACATTCTGTAGTTTATGAGTAGAAATTTGACCAATAAATTGTTTTTTTTTTTTAAATCAAATTGCTTTAAATTTTAGTTTAAACTGGTGAAAATCAAATTATATAACTTTAGTAGTCTTACTTTTTTTTCATTTAGAATTAATTATTTTGGACAAAATTGTACTTTTTGGTTTGTGCTATAGGGATGTGAATCTTACAACATGTCACGATTCGATTCGATTCCGATTCTTGGTGTGCCGATTCGATTCTAAAACGATTCTCGATTCTCGATTCAGACATTTAAAACACAAAGGAAAAATTTTAATACAAAAAGGGAATGTATTTATGATACTGTGCAAAACTTATTCAGACCCTCAAGGATTTCACAGAAGATTTTTATGATTGTTCTGGCCCGAAATGTCCGATGTTGCAGCAGCTTTTGTAAAAAGTTGCAATGTGTTTGAATATATATATATTTTTAAAAGCGCCTAGAAATTTTAATTATGAAATACAAATCATATTCTCATGTTCCAATTCTTTTTATGATGACATATGCACAAAGTAAATACAACACAGCATCATCCCCTTGAGCTGTCATTTAACTTGAATAGAACTGTCAAACATAAAATGAACTTTGGTCTTTCCTGCTAACATAACCCAAATGTGTTGATTTAAACATATTTTAGAATAAAATATTTCCAGCTTTCCAGTGAAAAATCATGAACTTAAAAACATGATAAACAGATGAATCCTCAGATGTTCTCAGAATCTTCCTCTTTATCTATTTCTAAAGCATCACTGCTGAGTTGCTGGTAGAGGAAGACAAAGGCTTTGAGGAGTTGATCTGGTTTTATTGATCTGCTTTGTTTTAAAGAAGCTTCTCTCAGCTTCTCTGTACCTGCGCCCCCCGTGCCGCGTGCGCGCCCGGGGACAGCGCACCTTCACCCCCGCGTGCACGCAGCGCATGCTCACCTGCGGGGTGACCGTTCACGCGCGTTATGACCGTTCACGCGCGTTATGAAGAGAAAAAGTGTGAGAGGACTATAGAACGATAATTAAAGAGAGCACGGCCGAGTCGGAAGGGAAACGGTCACGTGGTCATCCATGACTGTTGTCACGGTAGATTGATCTCAATAAAGTTGCGGTGAAAATAAAAAGCTGCAAGGTGCGCAACAAATCTCGGGTTTGATTGGATTTGCATTAAAAGTTGTTATCGAAACATCAGGAAATCCTGGAGGGACGGATGATTTCAACAGTATGAAGGCAGAGAAAGACTTTTTAAACTGTAAGCTCCGGTGATGGACGAGATATGAGCGCGAGCATTTGAGGTGTTCCCGAAGTGTCTGATTTAGCAGATTTTACACACTGCACGTCATGTCAAGCTCCTTACCCCGGGATTTGTGGAATCCGAAGTGAGCCCATACATTTGCCAATTTATAACAGGACAGGAGGAATCTCTTTTTCTCTCATGCTGCGTAGCGCGCGCGCTCAGTAAGCTCCGCTCGCCTCCAGGGAAAACAAACTACGGTAGCCGTTTCGGGACAAACACGACGGCTTGCAAGTAAGCTAGCAGGTTCGAGCCATTAAATAAAACATATAAATGCAGGATATGCGGGAGGGGCGAATCGATTCTTGGATATTTAGAATATGAGAATCTAGATTCGAATGTGAATCGATTTTTTCCGACACCCCTATTGTGCTATATTAAAAAAAAAATGCATTTTTGTTTGGTTTACTGTGACTACGTTGTTCACCTGTTATTAGAAAAGTTTAGTCAACTCCTACTTGAATTCACTAGAAAGCCGTTTAGACGACATTCCGTGAAGGCATCATGGGAAATTAAACTACAAATCCCATGGGAGCGATGCTAACGTTTAGCTTCAGATGGAGCAGCAGTTCGGCCTGAGTGAATCGCGTCGTCTTTTATTTTGAAAACCCCCGTGTTCCGGCCGGGCTCGCGGCGGCTCACCTGTGCAGGCGGTGGCAGGCGCTGAAGCTCTGCAGGCGGGTGATGTAGCCGACGCGCTCCGCCGCCGCGCTGCTCTGAGAGGACCCGGCCATGGCGAGGAGCCGCGGATGCCGCTGCGGGAGCAGTTAAAGCCGGCTGCCCCGTGGCCCGTGACCAGCCGAGCGCGCGGAGCCGCGTGCGATTGGCTCACATCAGGGCGTGGGGGCGGGTCACGTGACCGGCGTGCGTCACGCTCGGGATCATCAGTGGCGCCTTCAGACGACAGGAGGGTTCGATGAGTGTGATAAACTCACACAAACAGCTCTTCTGATTGGAAAAGATGTAATATTTGTTGTTATAAACACAAAATTGAATATTTCATAAAATATTTAATCTTAGTCATTCACAGAGATGCTGATCCCATGTAGGTCAAAGGTCAGATACTACCACTAGCTCATAAAAATATTTCATGATATTAGCTTAATAACTGAATAAAGACTCTAGTATTTCTTGTATCTATGATTGTTAATGTTACTCTATTGGACTAATCAATGTTTGAATCCTGAGTTGCCAGGTTGGATGTAAAGCTGCAACAAGAGTTTTTGGAGATTTGATTTCGATCCTAATTTGGAACCATCAACAACAGGCAAAGAGTGAACTAACCTTTGCTCACCAGTTAAGGTTAGCTGTCTAACCCATTATAATTAATTAATTATCAGAACCCAATTAATGTTTTTCAGGGTCACAGGGCTGCTGCTTGTTGGACGTCCTGAACAGGTTGCCACTCAATTGACGAGAACTAGAGCTCCCAGAGAAAACACAAACGCCATCTGGGGAAAGGTCCCAGATGGGATATGAACCAGCATCCTCTAGCTGTGAGATAGGGCTGCCACAATTAGTCAACAACTAACAAACTATTAAATTAGTTGATGATTAATTTAATAGTCTAATAGTTGTTTCTTTATTTTTTTTCTTTCATTTACGTCTATTTTATGTCAGCACTCGGTGCACATTTTCTATTGCTGTGTCTGCCATTGTCTTTGACATAAATGCGCATGAACGCTCATCCGGGTCAGTAGTGATGTCATAGGGGGTTCTAGGAAGGCTCGGAGACCATAACAACACACCAACGGAGCTTGAAAGTGTGGTAAACATAAAAAAATAAAAGAAAAAGTGTCCCGTGCAATGTCTACAAGGCAGCACTACAGTGATGCATGAACACCTGAGGAAGCACATTGAAGAGGGATCATCAGTTCGGTAAGCTAAGCTAACATTAGCGCAAACAGAGAACAAAAAAATCTAAAAAAGTTAATTTTCTATAATGGTGGAGTAAAAATGAGAGCTTTTGCAATTGTCAAGGCTATGGGATAGGATAAGTGTCAAAAGAAACAATCATCAAAGATATTTTCTATTCATAAAAAGAAATTCATATTCAGAAACACAAAGTTCTGCTAACATATATATTTTGTGCACAACTTTACAGAAAAAATATGAATGCAACATTTAGTTTTACGTTGAACGTGTCTCTTTAGAATACGACTTTTCTTTCAATACGAATTTCTTCTGTTACAAACTGTCAAAAATATGTCACGGGGTCACAGGCTGATACATTGAATCCTCAACCGTCGATGCGCGTTGTGACTCATTCATTAAACTATGATGGCGGGAAAATTATCTTGATACGTGCTCTGGCGGGGAAACGCCCGACGAGGCTGTCTGCTTGCTGGTGCTGGTGTTTTGCCATGGAACGTCCCCTGCCAGAATTTGTTTCCCCAGTCTCCGGTATCGTTTTGGCAGCGGGAAAGTCCCTTAACTTTCCCGCTTTCAACACCGGTCAGCAGCTGCACGTTAGAATGGGGGATCCCCAGTTAGCTGAGCAGTTATTAGTTCTTATTAGTTCTCCTTCAGTTTATTCTTTTCGTTACCTTAATGAAAACAGACTCAAAATAAATACATTAAGCCATATTTTTTATTTTCTCCTTTTATTTCATGACGCGAAAAATATTGTATTTGGCCCGCGGACTGGGAGGGGGGAGGGGTTGAGCTGTCCAGTGTGTATTAATGCGGTCAATGGTGCACTGGAGTTTTGGTCTTCTATGGGCCTGATGAGAGGGCAGCATGGTAAATAAAAGACAAAAGCCTCGTTTCCGATACCGTACGGTCCGGTACTTTGAGCGTTTCCATTGTAAAATAGACCTAACTCTTAGTCCAACACTAGTGACTTTACTCTTCCCTCTCTTCCTACGAACCCGCCTTCCTCCTCTCCTTCTTCGATCAACAGTCGTCCTATTTCCGCCGGCACCCTACAACCAATTTCCAACGGCACCGATGGCGTTCATGGCCTCGACCGATCCGGTATGGATATCGTAGATCTGATTTGCATATTTGATTAGTCAAAGATTTTACATCGGATGCCCTTCCTGACACAACCCTCTGTATTTATCCGGGTTTGGGACCGGCACAATGAGACCCTGACTTGGGCCCCTTCGTGGCTAATTAGCAAAAATAGCTAGCAGGGCTGCCACGATTAGTCGACTAATCGATGACTAATCGACTATTAAAATAGTCGACAACTAATTTAATAGTCGATTAATCGTTACTTTATATTGTATGAAGTCAGAGTGTAGTAAAGTTGAAAGTTATAATAGCATTCTGCTAGCTTTTTGGACTATTTTGGCATTTAATAAGTTTCTTTGGCCTTTTATGGAGTTTAGCTAATATTTAATCTACATGCTAGCTGTTTTGGCTAACTTAAGGTTTCTTTTTTTAGTTTTTTAAGCTATTTTTAAGTTTAACTAATATTTCAGCGACATAGCTATTTTGGTTAATTTAGGATTTTTTCTGTTTTTTTTAGGCTAATTTTGAGTTTAGCTAATATTTCAGCAGTATGCTAGCTATTTTGGTTAACTTTGGCTCTTTTTATTTTTTAGGCTAATTTGGCATTTAATTAATATTTCAGCTGGTTATCAACTTCAGCGTCTTTACATCCAGTTTGCGCATGACCCGATTAGTCGACTAATCGGAAAAAATAATCGGTGATTAGTCGACTATTAAAATAATCGTTTGTGGCAGCCCTAGCTAGCATGTAGCAGATAAATGAGCTAAATGCCAAATTAGCCTAGAAAATTGAAAATTTCTAATTTAGCATAAACAGCTAGCATAAAGCTAAACTATTAGCTAAACTCCAAATTAGCCTAAAAAACTGAAAAAAGCCTCAATTAGTCAAAACAGCTAGCATGTAGATGAAATATTGGCTAAATTAGCCAAATTAGCCTAAAGAACTGGAAAAGTGTCTAATTTAACCGTTTGGGGGGCTGGGCCATAGTTTGGGACCTCTGCTCAAGAGAACCAACTCTTATTGTCTATGGACTTCCTATGTTCCACAAAGAAGTTAAGAGACATAAAAAATGTTCATTTTGATGTTCTACTTTTGGACTGGATAACCTGAAAGAGCTGAAATCATTGGAACTGATATTTGCGGTTCACGTTTCTGAGCATGGACGTCATGTGAGAGTCACCAGAGGATGTTCTCCAAATGAAACAAGCTCTTCTTTCTTTCACGAGTCTCCACTAGCTGCTGATGCTGTACTTGTTCTTCTGAAGTTTTCTTGTTTTTTTAAATCATGGAAAATCTGCTCAGACCTGAAGAGCACAGGACCTCCATGTTACCCCAAAATTATTTTGATCTGATGCTGTCAGCTGTAAACCACATCAAGAGGAAGTGAAGAGAAATCACTTCTTACGTTATATTTAAGCTTATTTTTTAAGTTATTTAGGTGTCTTTGCATTTGTGTGGTCCATCATCTGTCGGACACATCTGATCACCTAGATCAGGGCTGCTCATTCCTGTCCTCGCAGATCTACCACCCCTGACTGCTTTCCAGATCTCCAAGCCCTGCAGCTTTGATTGTTGGCTCAGTCAGATGTCTCCACAATCTGATTGAAAGAACACACCTGGTCCAGGTAATCAGCAGCAAGCAGTACATGGAGAGCTGGAAAACAGGCAGGTTGGTAGATCTTGAGGACCAGGAATGAGCAGCCCTGACCTAGATCTAAAGCATTATGGTCTCATTTAGAGTCAATGCATCGAAGACGCAAATGATGTTCAGAGGTTTATTTATTCTGAAGAGTTCTACAAAAGGATTGTTAATCCAACACATTTTCATCCCTAACTTGTTGTTTTTTGACATGTTGGCTGTTCCAATTAAATCACAGGTCCCCAACCTCTGGGCCACAAACTGGTCCATTACTGAGACACATAGCATACTGGTACGCTAACCCGGTACTGATTTGCATCTGGTATTGCGTATGGGCCGACCTGGTACCACGTCTGGTACTGGTTCGGATCCAGCTGTGCCTCCTATGCAAGGTTAGGTTTATCGTACCTTTACCACATGGTTGTCGAGCTCAATCGCACAGGGGGCCAAAATCCAAAAACTCACTTTAGGTCGCGGGCCGAACAGGTTAAACATTTATTGAAAACTCAATTGGTAAAACTTTAAAAACGTAACTTTTTTTAACATATATATGAACAAGCAGAAATATAATTCCAGAAGAAATCAACTTAAACCTTAAATAACTTTCAATATTTCACCATTCATAAAAATATATTTTATCAAAATTATACACATTAGAAATAAACTAAATGTTGAAAGTAAAAAAAAACTAAAATTTATTTACTTGTATGTCATTTTATATATATATATATATAAAAACCCTTATAAATATCCCTAAAGATTTTGCTCTCCATTAAACAAATCCTGTCAAAATTACATATTATATATGAAATTGCCTATTTTGTCAACACTGGTGTTCAGCAAGGCAGTTGACGCACTGCCTGATGGGATTCGTAGTTAATTTAGCAATGATGGCCATCTCTTTCCTCAGTGCAGTGGGGAGGTTTCTCTGGGTTTGATCTTTTGTTTTTTGTCTTTTTATACCCCTTAGTGTCTATGGTTTCTTCAGATCTTCTGCAGGTCAGTTCTGGTCATAGGTCCAGGGCGGGGGTTGGTTGGATTCCCCGGCACTGGCCAACATTTTCTGAAGGTAAAATGGACGTCTCTGTGGGTTTTGGGTGAAAGGTGAGTTGGTAGATGTTTTCTTCAGCAGAGGTTTCGGCACTGCAAGCTCTAGTCTACATGTTGTCTTCACGTTGTTACATGAGTACATGTCTATAAATGTGTTAGTACTGTAGAGCCTTGAAAATCTTAAAAATCAACTTTTTTGGCTTTTAAGTGTATTATACTGTTCATTCCTCTCTATAAAGAACACCAAAGTGGTATTTTGATTGACCCGTTCATGGATTTCTGAGTAAACCTCTAAAAACCTGTGCTCTCAGCAGCAGCCCCTCCCATATCCACAAAAACAAGCGGGTTCTCACGTGCTGATGTCACAGAGTAAGACCGCCAATTTCAGGAAGAGTCTCCTCTCTTCCCCAGTCTAACAAAAACACACACTTTCTCTGCAGAGCTAATGGTGGTCATCAGCAAAGCGTTGTTATTTTAGAATCGATTTGAGAAAAAGTGGTTCCTTTTGCAGCTAATCTGCAGAGAAAACAATGACTCGTAAGAAAATGTTTTTTAGGCTGAGAGAGATTTACAAAGTTTTTTCAAAAGAAGAGCCACCTCGACATAAAGAATTAAAGTTTTTCTTCGGTAGCATGACAGAGCAGCAAGAAACCTTTAGTCCAGGGGTCTCAAACTCGCGGCCCGCGGGCAATCTGCGGCCCGCGGGATGATAATTTGCGGCCCCCGCCTTTATATGAAAGATTACTGTTAGTGCGGCCCGCAAGCCTGATATGAATAACAGTTGTTGTGTCCAGAGCTAAACGAACCAATCACGATAAAGTATATGGCTCTGGAGGGCGGGACATCGGCGGGCTGTCCGAGCCTCCTCACTCATGAATTCATTCCTCCAGTCAGCTGTGCGGAGGAGGAGCCATGAAGCTACTGGAAGTGCTTTCTCACTGAACGTGATTCGCGGGCCCCGCTTCTCTTTCGCCACGTGACAACACGTGATACACAGCCTGCCGTTTGTCAAAAAGCGTGTTCCTGACGCCGTGCGACAATTCCGCGCATGCATCAAATATTCCGCGCAGATAAATCAGACCCTCGCGAGCGCTTTTTCCTCCTCCACGATCAGAGAAAGTCCTCGCGAGAGAGACGGACTACTTCCGCGTGCGTGAGTGCCCGCGAGCGAGCAGAATCTTCAAAGGTGCTTCCACACCGGCCGCATGTCTGCGCGGGTTTATGAACGCACGCTGAGCAGGTGGTATCCACACCGGAGCAGCGCGGTCACGCGCGAAGTAGAGAGGAGATTCTTCTTCTATGGTGTTTTTACCGTTCATTAGCGCTGCTGCAACTGTGCGTGAAACATTGAACCGGGTTGAAGACTCAGCGCGTGCACGATTTGTGCGCAGAGCTTGAGACCAGATTTGAAAACTTGCGTAGCAACGCGCGCTCCAGACGCGGAGGCCAGGAATTCTGGTGTGCGGCGTTTGCATTGAGCTTTCAGTGAGCGCGCTGCTCTCAGCTCAGAAATGAAGGAGGTTCTGTAAATACAGACATTTGAAACTGAATAGAAATAGTTTTCTCTTGTCCAGTGTTTGTCAGGTATTTTCTCTTAGACACCCCCCACCCCCACAAAACTTTCAGCTGCAAACATCATTAGTGTCAGTTAATTTGCTCAAGTTAAACGTATATCTTCTCAAATATGTAATTTTAATTTTAATATTTATTATAATTTAAACTTAAAATAAAAATTAATATAATATTTCTTTATAAGTCTTTTTTTTTTTAAGTTATTCTTTTTTTCAAGACAAAGTAAAATACAATCTTTTCTCTTTGTTTTCTGGATGTATTCAACTGTTTTTTCCTATAGATTCAATTACTTTTCCTTTGCCATTGGTTCACTGTAAACAGCGGCTCTTTCTGCTACCAAATTGATTTTTAGGTTGTTTTTGCTATATTTAATTTACTATGTAGGATTATGCACAATTTCCATCACTAATGTAAACATGTTTTTATTCGCATTCCCTCCAGGGGCGTGCCCCACCATTTGAGAAACACTGATCTAGTCAGTCAGTCAATATGTGGTTTCAGTCGTCTGTGTCTGCTGTATGGTCATTGTTATTATTTTAATTATTAATGATTGATTTTCTGATTCACTTTTTAAAACTAATTCATTCATTCATTATTTCGTGTCAAAAATAAAGATATTTGAGAACATTGGAATGTTTTATCAGCGATTTTCTTGTGGAAATCCTGATGCGGCCCGGCCTCACCCAGACTCTGCCTCCAGCGGCCCCCGGCTGAATTGAGTTTGAGACCCCTGCTTTAGTCTGTGATCGCCACTTCACAGATGACTGTTTTGTTAACTTTGATCTACATCAAAGGGGATTAAACCTCAGAGCTGGCGTCTTTCCTACAATCAAACCTGATGCAGAGGTCAGACACTTAAACTTGCTGAAATTATGCAGTATAAGCATATAACGCAGGAGCTAATGCTACATTTCCACACACCGTGCCTCGTGTATCGACACATGCAAATCTATAATAGAACGTGTGTGTGTGTGTATAAATATAAAAATATATATATAAATACATAATTTATTTATATATATTTATATGTATATATATATATATATATATATATATATATATATATATATATATACACATACATACATACATATATATATATATACATACATACATAATACATACATATATATATATATATATATATATATATATATATATAATATATATATTATATATATATATATATATATATTATATATATATATATGTATATATATATATATATATATATGTATATATATACAAATATATATATATATATATTATAATATATATATATATATATATATATATATATATATATATATATATATATATATATATATATATATATATATATATATTGAGATTGTTGGTTTGCATGCACAAACATGCGCAGGGACGCGGAGGAAGACCAGCTCTCCAGCTCTAGGATGACATAGTGGAAGGAGCGGAAAGGCGGAGCCTCAAAGATCGAGTCATTTTACTTCCGGGTATGAAAAGAGTCCACAAAAACTTCTGATATTTCATAAATAATTTGTTTTTTAGTGTTCCAAAAGTAATGTGATGTGGATATCATTTACTCTGAAAGGCTTAACAGAATCATGGTACGGCCCCTTTAAATCTAAGGTTTTTAATTTGTAAACATAGTGATACTCCAGGTCCAAACATTTGACCGTTTATTCTGTGCATTCCAAACATTTAAGCTTCACAGAAGTAGAAAAAGAGCAAAATATAAAACCTGCTAAACAGTTTACATTTGAATTCAGCATTATACACAATGAGACAAATATCTGTACATATGGTCCCATTTTTTTTTAATAGTTATACTTAGTCTGACATTAATATAGTCAACATAACATAAAGAAAACCTCACAAATCAGTGAAAATCTGCATTTTGTTATTTTCAAAAGTGCATAAATGTAGTGACGAAAATGCAAAATATACAAAATGCTTATTTTTACAACACTGTCAAAAATGGTACAGAATATATATTTTATGAATGCACAACATTCACCGCACACTCTGCTGATGACCTCTAAATAAAGTTGTACTGTAAGAGTTTATTTACAAGAGAGAAAAGACTTTTATCTTCAACAATTAGATCTTAAAACAAAGCAGAATCTCTGATGTTGGCCAATATTCCTGTTTTTATTCAGCGTGTATAACGCATCATGATACAATATATCCCAAGACACTACTAGACAATATTTCCCTTTTTAAACTTATTTTTTATTATGACTTAATAATTATGTGAACATTAATGAATTTTTCACAAAAGTAAAATTATAAAAACATGCTATCTAACATTAAGCAACTGTTTCTTATAAACAATTTGCTTTTGGTGCTTTTCTTTTGGTAATTTAAGCAATATTTAAATGGAAAACTAAAGTAAGCCTGAACCCTGTGCCTGCCTCTGAATGATCAATTAAATATCACCTTTGAAGTAAATCGATCTTAACCTTCCAGAATGAGAAAAGACAAACATTATGGGTCTTTGATGGCGTCCGGCCAGGCCAAATGTGGTGGAGGGCCGGATCTGGCCCATGGACCGTAGTGTTGGGACCCCTCTCCTAAATCATTAAACGTTTCAAAAGATTGGCGTTATTTATTAGTCAAAACTCCACACAGAAATAAGACATCCATGTTCAAACATTCCGTGCACACGTCTTGTTCCTGCGCTGCGTGGAGTTATGACTAATAAATACAAAAGCCAAAATGTGTAAAAATTACGAATGAGGTTAAAAAAAGGGAGCTCGTATATAAATTAATTAGACATAAGACATTTTTTTTTTCAAAAATGTCAGTTTTTTGGGACTACTTGAATCATTTATCAAAATTTGTGGAAAACAGATTAAAGTTAAATGTGATATACATTTATTATTTCTCTCTTTATCACAATCAACATATTTATAACAGGTTTTTTTATTTGTACGTTTACTTTGGGCCATCGCTCCTCAGAATTGGCTCTCCTCCAGGATCTCCTCCATGGTCTCCCCAAGCGTCATTTCCCCATCGCTGCTGGACAGGCTCTTCCTGGTGAGGAAGTCCAGTCCCGGGTTGTCGTAGCTCCCCGGCCCGTGAGCTCTGACCACAGACGGGCCCAGAGCCCGGCCTCCTCTGTGCGCCGACACCTGGAGCAGGTGAAGAGCCGCCGTGGGGAGCCCGCTTTCGTCGCTGCAGTCGCACTGCTGGGAGGTTTGAGGGTTCTGCCCCCGAGTGCTCTTCCACAGCTGCTTGAGGGGCGCCCCCCCACAACAGCCTCTGACCTTAAAGTGGTTGTTGAACAAGAAAAGCTGCCATCGTTTCTTCATCTCACCTTGGACCTATACATGATATTTTTTTATTAATAACTTAACTAGAACAGGTTTTCCTGAAAATGAGTGGATGGTTGACAGAAGCATACCTCCCCATTGGCGAAACAGTACAGCACAGCCACCAGAAAGCCCTAAAAAAAGCACCAGAGCCAGTCAGAGCCCATCATCAGCGTTCTCATGGACTCTCGTGGTTCTACCTGGAAGGAGCTGAGGGTGAGGTTGATGAAGTTGCGAGCGTAGCGGCTGCTGCCCTCCACACACTCGTCCACCAGCACCGTGAAGACCACCTCATGGATCCCCAGCAAAGGAATCAGAACCAGCGTGGCTCTGGCCAGGCTGTCAAACGCAAAACTCTTTATTTTCACGAGAAATGAGACGGAAAAGTTCAGACTTTTTTTTCAGATTTCCATAAAAACAAGCGTCTTCTCAGTGTTGAGCGTTCCGTCAGCCGCAGTTTTTCATTACCTGTATCTGTAGTCGGTAAATTTGACCTGATCTGCTTTCAGCTTGGACAGCAGCAGCATCAAAATCTTTATGAAGATGAAGAAAATGATCTGAAATATACACCGCAAGAAATCCACAGAAAAGTGTTAAGAAGTATTAAACCCAACAAACCAGAGTATTTTGTGACAAATTTAACCATTTAAAGACAAATTTGTCATCACATCACATCAAAGATCTATTATACAACTGCAATAGTGGAGCTCTAATGTAACAGGAAGACCAGGTTCTGGTTTGGTCTATACAGATCTGTCTTCATCTGCTTTTAAAGTCATTAGAGTCTTGTGTTGTCTTGTTTTCTGATTGTAGACGATCAATTATTGTGTCAATTTGCAGAATTTCAGTTATTATCCTTCATTTTATTTCAGCGATTTACAAACACAAAAAAATTCTTGAGCAGGAATAAGAGAATTTTGAGTTATCAAAATATTATTTCCAATCCCTTTGATGTGGAAGGAAGGAGTCCTGTCAGGCCCCCACAGTTTCAAAAATCATGATTATGGTCTTGAAACAGCATCTCAGTCAAATTTAGTCCCAGACTCTGACATAAAACCAACATGCTGATCCATTTAGAGGTGGACCTGTAGTTGCTACTGGACAAAATCTAGTCCCACACAAGTGTTCACTATAACCCATCGCCGGCTGTATGCTCGTAGAAAAAAAATGTGCAAAAATATTTTCACTCTACAAGTTCACTAACAATCTTCGGCTTTAATATTACTTGTGACCCACCTCCCTGCTTCATGCAGATTTTGTCCATTTTTCACCAGATCCTATCTAAAGCTGCATTCACACAGAACACGATTCACACGGTGGAGGCGGAAAGTTTCAATGTTAAGTCAATGTTACAGACACGAACTGAGGTGATCTGAAATCCTGCGGTGTGATTTAAGCAACGGGTGAGATGTGAAAGTCTGCCAGCAGTTTGATTTAAGCGAAAAGGTGCAAATTAGGCAACATGGCCGAGATTTAAATATCTAAACTTTGACAGATCACCGCATCACATCTTCCAATCAGGAACTCAGTTTTGGGCATGTGACGTTTTCAGAGTACTAGTCCAAAGCAAGCGTTTTTCATCTTTCAAAACGTTCATTTTTTTCCCCTAACCATTGGAGCCGCAGGTTTTTGGAGCTTGTCCGGCTACTTTTGGGTGAAGGTGGTATACACTTTGGACAGATCGCCGGCTTTTGCTCCCACAGCAGGACTCGCTCGCTCGATATGCGGGCAGAGAGAGAGACTGTGGGGTGCAGAAGCTGTCGGCTCAGGCCTCATGAGACATTAAATAAAAGGGAAAAGGTCTTCTTATTTTATTTTTTCCCCTCGGGTTAATACTAAACAGTGAGCCTTCAAGCTCAGCCACAGAGACACAGAAACACAATGGAAGTGGCTGTCATACAGAAAGCCCCCTGTGCCCGGAAAATCTGTTAATGATAATCATATAAATTCAAACATGGAGAAATGTTTGTCGTCTCATGATCAGAAGATAGTGGGTTTGATTCCTTGCCCGTCCATGTGTCAAAGTGTCCTTGGGCAAGACACTGAACTCTAAATTGCCTCTGGTGGGAGGTTGGCGCCAGTGTTCGGCAGCGGAGCCACCACCAGTGTATGAATGTGTGTGTGAATGGGTGAATGGGTCTGTGACTGTGAAGCGCTTTGGGCCTTCGAAGGAAGGTAGAAAGCGCTATGCAAGTATACGCCATCTACCATTTTTACCATTTTGATGGGTTTGTAGAACTCTTGGTTGATAGCTCCTCCCACATGCAGCCGCAGCATCAGGAACACATTTTTGGACAACTGACGAGCAGCAAATTTGATGCGCGAATCACGTACGGTGTGAAAGCACCTATAGGCTTTGAACTTGATTGGTTGAACTTGGATTATAGTTTCATTCAAAACAAGTGAAACGTCATTCAAAGCCACATCTGTCGAAGTCAAGGCACGTAGCTGAGATATTATCTAGACTCCAATTTAGTCTAAAAAACTGAAAGAAAGCATACATTAGCCAAAACAGCTAGCTGAAATATTAGCTAAACTCAAAAGTAACCTAAAACAGTGGTAAAATTTTAAACCTTTTTCCTCACATTGTAATTTAGTTGACCAATCAGACTACTTCTTGTGTAGGATGCAAAATGTAAGTTTTTTTTAATTTTTTTGGTAACTTTTTACACTTCCTCATTTGCTAATTAGCGACACCTGGGTGCAAGTGATAAGCGTGCACTCACCTGCATTCAGGATTGAGGAAAAGAAGTTTATTTTGCCCTTTTACTTTCCGTTTAATTTTTTCTGCCCTCTGTCAAACAAGGCAAACTTTGTATTTTCTGACGCTTATTGTCATCAAGAGAAATATATGAACTGTGGTGTGTTTATAAGATAAAAGCGCATAAGACCCAAAACTGAACCCATTGGTTCCTAAGAAGACCTGAAGTGGAAAATTGCTCCTACATCCTCATTTAAAGTCACAATTTTTCCAAATATCCCATGAAAAACTGCTTCTCCATCTAAGCAGCACAGTAGACACATGTAGACATTTCACCATTTAACATATATGTGCTCCACACCTCATATAAAGACTTCTTTCTGAAACTTTTAAATGTTTGATGCTCTAAGATGTGTCAAAGTCAAGGCCCAGGGGCCGGATTCGGCCCTCCGGGTAATTCTATCCTCCAGATAATTTTATTTTATAGTTATTAATGGCCCGATCTTATCTTACACTGATTTCTAACTTGTATAAGTTTGACAAAGTATATATTTTTATGGAGAGTAAAATATTGAAAGTTATTTAAGGTTAAAGTTTATTTATTCTGGAATAATTTGCCTTTTTATTATTGTTCAAAATTATCTTAAAAAGTTACGGTATTAAGGTTTAAAAATATAGTTTTATTGTGTTGAATATATGTTTTTCCTATTTGGCCGGCGAAATAAGGCGTGTGCGACTGAGTTTGACAGCCCTGTTTTTTATGTTTTAAAAAAAATCTTTTTGCTTCTTCACATTTAATGTCAGTCCAGAAGTTTGTCCATTAATTAAAAACCTGGGCTAAAGATATTCTCCTGCAGATCATCACCTGGTCATCATCAGATCTGGATTTTCATATAACTGAATGCAGCTCTGCACGCGAGCCACAGCTGAAGTCCCAGCAGACATATGGCGATCCCACAGAGCGTCCGTGAAAGCCTGTGGCTTCATCACATCGTCACATGTCTGCACAAGACCAGAGCGGTGAAACTCGGCGTGAAATCAGCTGCAGTTCACTTCACGTCTGACATTTCCAGAAGACTGAGGGTTACAGAGAAGGAGCTGCTCCTACCAGCACGGAGAACGTGATCGGACCCCTGATGATCCACCAGAACCACCGGTTCGTGATCGGCCAGCATCTTGGGACCAAAGGAGGTTTCTTTACCATAGCCAGAGGATATTTGCATCACGTCATGGTGCATGTGCTCGTGGGCTTACCCTGTGTTCTCATAGAGGATCTTGAGGACGGTCCACGGGGTCACAAACAGCACAGGAGTTCCTGAAAGAAGAAATCCGTTTACTGTCAAGCTTGACCTGAAGCTTTAATCCTGCCGTCAGACTCACCCCATCCCAGCAGCATGTACTTCTTCAGCAGACGCCTTTTGGTCAGCACCGCCGTGAAGAGCAGCGTGTGAAGGAAAATGGCTTCCACCAGCAGCCAGAAGTAGTTGCAGGCCACAAAGTACTCCAAGCAAACCTTGGAGAATTTGCACATCACTGCAATCTATTTGAAACATATTTTCATGTTCAGCCAACACAAATAACAAGAATATGTGATTATTATGAGCAAGGAGGCGGTGGGACGGGTACCGGCGAGCTGGAGTAAGTGTTCCAGCCAGGGTCGTCCTTTGGCAGGTTGGAATACATGACGAGAAGGATGATTTCTTTGGAAATGACAGCCACGGCTCTCAGGATGAACGACACAAACAAATTCATGTGGATGAAGTTTCTGGTGCAGTGGAGCTTCCTGGTAAGGAGATACAGCAGGTTGGTATTGATCCCCCCTCCAGTGCAGCTTCAGAAGCATCACTGAACGAGCATTTATCAGATATGACAGCGTTAAGAAAGATTGTGACAGATAAGCGTCCCCAGCTCAAGCATGTTCTTCTTTGTGCGGGTTTGTTCTTTATCTTAAACTGTCAAAGAACACAACCTTAGGTCACACAAACAAAAACATTTATTGAACACGCTGAAACTAAAATTTTACTAACTTTAAACAAACATAATTTAACTATATATAACCTATTTTTTAGGCATTATGAACTATATATAGGCTATAGCATTACCTGCGATAATGCTAGTGTGAGTGCTGGAAGCTGAATTTGGCCACTGAAGATGCTAGTCCTGATAGCTGAAGATGCTGAAATTGATAGCTAAAAACACTTAAACTGATAGCTGAAATAATTGAAGCTAAAAGCTGAAAACACTGAAGCTGATAGCCAGTTAAAAATACTAGCTAAAAGCTAAATTAGCCTAAAAACTTAAAAAAAAAAAATCTAGGTTAACCGAAACTGCTAGCATGTAGCTGAAATATTAGCTAAATTTCAAAATAGCCTAAGCAACTTAAAAAGGCAAAAAAATTAGCCAAAACAGCTAACATGTAAATATTAGCCTAACTCAAAAACAACCTAAAAAATAAAAAAGCCTAAATTAGCCAAAACAGTTAGCATGTAGCTGAGATATTAGCTAAACTCCAGTCTAAAAATCTTTGTAAATGTCAAAATAGTCCAAAAGGCTAGAAGAAAGCAATTTTAAAAAACCTTAAAACTTTTTAACATAATTATGATTAATAAATAGGCAGGAATATTATTCCAGAATAAATCAATTTAAACCTTAAATAACTTTCATTATTTTACTCTCCATAAACATATATACTTTGTCAAAATTATACAAGTTAGAAATCAGTGAAATCAGTCCCATTAAAAACAATAAAATAAAATTATCTGGAGGGCTGGATAGAATTACCCAGAGGGCCAGATTTGGCCCCCGGGCCTTGACTTTGACACGTCTTAGAGCATCAAACATTATCGTGACTCATTAAAAGGTTTCAGGAAGACTTATTTATATAAGTGTCAGCTGGGGAGCACATATATGTTAAATGGTGATGTGTGAAATGTCTACATGTGCTGCTGTGCTGCTTAGATGGAGAAACAGTTTTTCCTTGGAATTTTTGGAAAAATTGTGACTTTAAATGAGGATGTAGAGGCAATTTTCCACTTTAGGTCTTCTTAGGAAGGAACCAATGGGTTCAGTTTTGGGTCTAAATGTGATCAATAGAGGGCCGAAAAAGGTGAATGGAAAGGAAACTGTAAAATTGTGTCTAGAAGCACAAAATAAACTTCTTTCCGTCAATCCTGAATGCAGGTGAGTGCACGCTTATCAAAGCTTTCACCCAGGTGTTGCTAATTAACAAATGATAAAGGGGAAGCATAAAAAGCTACAAAAAATGTGTAAAAATTATTGATGATTTGAAATTAAGCTAATATTTCAGCTCCATGCTAATTAGGATAATTAAGGCATTTTTCAGTTTTTTAGGCTGATTGGGAGTTTACCTAAAATTTCAGCTCCTTTCTAGCTGTTTATGCTAATTTTGGTTTTTTAGGCTTTTTTGAAGATAAACTAATCTTTCAGCTATATGCTAGCTTTTTTGGGGCTAAATTAAGCTTTTTTCAGTTTATTAAGCTAGTTTGGCATGTAGCTTATATTAAAGCTACCTATGAGCTGTTCTGGATACTTTATGTTTTTTTTCCCAGTTTTTTAGGATTCTTTAGAGTTTAGCTAATATTTCAGGTACATGCTAGCTGTTTTGGCTTAATTAGACATTTTAGCAGTTGTATTTAGGATAATTTGGCATTTAGCTAATATTCCAGCTACGTGCTAGCTGCACCAGAGAAGGAGGGGCATCTTCCGAATCAGCTGACATTAGTTTATGTTTTTAGATTGATGTAAGTTCCAGGAGAATCCTCTTTAATCCTTTAACACCAGAGGTTTAGCTCTATCTAGAGTCGACGTTCTTTGAACAACTGTAACCCTTCATCGGTTTACGCAATGAACATAACTTCCGAAAAACAGCTTTTAGTGTAGTTAAAGGGCTAGTAATGGGGTTGTGGGTCATTTTCGGTGTTAACTGTATTTTGCGTTATATTTACAATTTCCAAATGTTTTGGTGTGTTTTGAGCAAGAAATATTGAAATAAAACGGCTTTTTTGCGGCCAATCCATATGCAAATTTCCACTTCCGGGAAAACGCTCCGTTTTGGTCACGTGGTGCGTGTGACGTCACATGGGTAACATAGCAAGATAACCTCTCCTTTGTGTGTCGGAGCTAGCGATAGCGGCGATATTTCAAGGTCCACAATTCTGTCTTCAGACTCAGATTGTGGAAACATTTGTTCTGAAAGTGACGCTGATTCAGAGGCGCCGGGTGTTTGTGGTTTGAGGACTGTAAAGCCCGATCAATTTGAGCCGGCAGTGCGTAAAGTAAGAGCTCACAATGGCAATGACGCTGACGCTGAGAATATCGATTTAAAGTCGTAATTTAATGAGAAAAGAAGCAAAGCTGTCAGTTTATCAGAGCCGTGCTCGAAGCTGGAAGACGTGGAGCATCTCGTGAAGCTTTATTTACAGATCGGTTTGAAAAACAAAGAAATTCTGAACCTTTTGGTGACTCGAAATCAAATCATCATCAATGAAGCTGACTATCCGGGTCGGTAATGCAGAGTTTCATATGCAAAATAAAGAGCTTAGAGACATGTTTGCAGGACCGTCCGCCACTTTATTATTCACTTTATTCACATACCCGGAAGCTCTTTCACCACCTTACTGCATGTCTCTGACATGCGCAGAAACCAAAGGAGAATGTAAACAGTGCTCCACGTGAATCGTCCCGTTTCAACACACAACAACAACAGGGGATGACAACAGTCTGTCACGTTAGCTAAGTACACTGAAAATTCCAAAAACGATTCCTCTTCAGATGAAAGCATCACACAGAAATGAATGAGATCTGATCTTTCACGGAGGAAGAAATGACTGAAGTGGACAGCTGCGCGTGTCGATGGTTTCATCAATGGAGCTGCAGAGATCCTGCAAGCCACCATCAATGATTAATAAACTGCAAATCAAACAAAGAAACTTCCAAACATGTGCAATGTTTTAAACATTCAGTTTACCTGTTGAAATCAGAAGCTTTTCACAGTTTAGTCGGTCTGGTTCTGCTCACAGTGTTCATCGCAATAGGCTCATTTCGATTGTAAATCTCGTAAATTTACGACTTTAAAAATCATAATTTAATTTTTTTTTTCTTTTTTGTGGCCCTAATACTCCGTCGTACCATAACACCGACGTTTATAGGATTCAACTTTGCCCCAGCGCACACACATACATGTATCTGCAGACACGCTGGGTCCGCCTGCATTCTGCTGCTGGCGCTGTCTTACCCATATGACGTCAACGCGTCATGTGACCCAAATCGAGCCGTTTCTGAAGCTGGGCGAAATTTGTCGTTGATTTGGTCAAATTTTACAAAAACCTGCGTTTGTCAACGGTAATTATTTGTTATTTTTGATACATTAGAACATATGGAATATATCTGGATATGCATTTTAGCTTTGTCCCAGCCCATTACTAGTCCTTTAAGGTTTTGCATATCGGCACAAAGCTGCTTTTCTCCGTGTCACAATGCGTTAGAATTGCATTAATTGACGTACTTGATTAAAGAGTCGTCTTTATTTCACATATAAATTAGTGATGATCCTCCTGTTTTTACACATTTAATAAGTTTTTTTGCACAGAAAGTGTTTGTGTAGTAGCTCATGGGAAAACCTGCTTGACCTTTCCCCTGAGAACTGACCTCAGCACGCCCATGACCAGAGTGGCGAGCGACAGGGAGAACAGCGAAAGTGAATATCCAGTGACGGAGATCAGCCTGAGGGCGTTGTGCCGAAGCTTTTCATTCTCCTGACACAAAGATACTTCTGTTAGGCAAACACCGTCTGTTCTAACTGTGCAAAAATGAGCATTTTTTTAAAAAACATAGGAAACGGCTCACCGTGTCTTTAAAGTACTGCTCCTCCACACACTCCGAGTTATCCCGCCACGGTTCAGAGGAGTTCTCTCTGCGTCTCCAGCTCCCGTTTTCTAAACATTCCCGATAGGCCTTCCTGGAGCTGCCTGAATCGATCAGTGCAGACAGAAAGAAGACAAGTTGGTAAAGACATACCATCATCTTTAGATCTATAGCACGCATTCAACACAACAGTAATATTTCACTTCATGGACAGATACAGGATATGCAGCTTCTTTTGTGATGTTTTGATTGAATCAATTTTTTCTGTCTTGTTTGGTTTTTGACTCAGAGCATGGGTGTCAAACTCATTTTGGTTCAGGCACCGCATTCAACCCGTCTGATCTCAAGCGGGCCGGACCAGAAACATAATAGCAAAATAACCTTTGTTCAACTTGTTATCTGTAGCTTTATTTTTGTTTTGTTATTTTCTTAGTTGGAAAAAATGTTTCAAACAACCTAATAGTCTAAATCACTTATTATTACATTTTCATTCACAAAGTCCAATGGATTTAAAATAAAATGGATTCCACTAAAAAAAAAAGGTTTATTCATTTTTATACAGACTGAATGTTTTACAGCTGACATTAAAGCAATCCCGATAGCAAACTCAAGAGGGGGCTACGAAAAAAATTTAAATGTTTTAATCAATGAAAAATCAAACTATATTAACGTCCTGCTGTGCAGCTGTGAGATCAACGTGATAAAACGGTGTCTAAAATAAACGTTTTTATGTTCTGTAACTGATATTTTATTAAATTAAAGGCAATATATGGACATTATTTGTAGTTTTTGGACAAAAGCAATCTTTAATTTTAATAAATAAGACGGAAGACGAACTTTGAACAGACGGCTGCAATGCAGGTCAGCTCACCTGCGGTGGGGGCGGAGCCAAACAGCTTTCTGCTATTAGAAACCCTACAAGGAGGAATCTGATCTTAATTTTGCTTTGGGATAGAAATTAGTTTTCTGCACCATCAACAACCACCTGTGTTGTCAAAAAATCACGAAAATT
The DNA here is from genome assembly GCA_003999625.1 of Oryzias javanicus. Lineage (NCBI taxonomy): Eukaryota > Metazoa > Chordata > Actinopteri > Beloniformes > Adrianichthyidae > Oryzias > Oryzias javanicus. The sequence goes on from CM012455.1 coordinate 23,057,361, forward strand.
CTGTTTCTCTGCGAAAGTCCTGCCGGCCGCTGTTACACCGGGGTCACACTGGACGCGGAAGCGCCGCGAAGCGGAGCGGAGCGGAGTCCGCGCCGCTTCCGCTCCGCTCTGTAGTTCACGCCAGAGGAGCATTTTTCCGCGGCGGTCCACAGGCGCTTCTGCTAGAGCTTTTTTTGTTTTTGCCACCATGGTTGATAATTTCATAGCCTACAGACATTAACCCATGTTACTGCTAAAAAAAACTGCTCTCTCAAAACCCCGCCCACCCGCTCTGTCGGCCCACTGTACTGATCTGTGTGCGCGCGCGTGTGCATCTCTGTTTTGTGTGTGTCTGTGCGCACGCGCTCGCAGGTGTCTGTGTGTGGGTAAATTAATAAACTACAATTATTAACCCATATTTCTGCTAAGAGGAGCAGCTCACTGTATCTCTTTTTTTCTCTCCCAAAATCCCGCAGCCCCGCCCACCCGCTCCGGAGTCTGCTCACTGCGTTGATCTGTGTGCGCTCGTGTCTGTCTGTGTTGTGTGTGTTTTATAAATATTACCCCCTGTTTCTGCTAAGATGAGCTGCTCTCTGTCTCTCTGTTTTCGTTTTATTAACTCCCGAAACTCCTCACCCCGCACCGGAGTTTATCCACGTTGATCTGCGTGTGTACGTGTCTGTGAAAAAAGAAAAAAAAAGTGTGCGTGTCTGTCTGTTTTGTGTGTCTCTGTGCTCTCGCGCGCACGTTTGTGATGTGATTGTATGTTTAAATCGGTGTCTACCATCTATTTAGATACAAAAACATGATCACATTTGTCAATCGCGGCATTTTATTGTGAAAAACTGGTTATATTTTGAAAAGAAACCGGATTTTCTCATGTATCTTGAAGCAACTTCCGGCCAGAATTGACGCGGAACGCTCGCGGCTCGCGCACAAAATAGAGCAGACGCGGAAACGATCCGCTGCACCGCGCGGGCCCTCCGCGCCGCTCCGCTCCGCTCCGCGCCTTGTGTGAACGACGCCATAGGATAACAAGGGCGCCGAATGGAAGCGGACTCCGTTCCGCGCCGCTTTGCGGCGCTTTCGCGTCCAGTGTGAATGGGGCGTTACGAGAGGCGAGCAACAGAGCAGACAGACACGCCCCCACCTGAGAGAAGATTCCAGCTGAACCGACCTGAAGTCCAGCTGGATCCAACTTCTCCCTAAAACATTTTTATTATTCCTCACAAACACAACAGGGAACGTTTATGAGGAAAAAAGAAATAAAAATAGAATTCCATGAAACGTCAAATTGACAGCAGTGCTCTCATGGGAGAAATTCTTATTCTTTGGGCTGCCTGGAAGCTGAAGCCACACAAACAGACTGAAGTACTATCACTGTCTGTATGACAACATATAAAGGTCACATCATAGAGCTGTGAGGTCTGTCATGTTCCTCTACCAACACAAACTCTTCATATTTGCGGCCCAAATAAAGAATCTGGGAATTTCACCTGGAATTGTTTTTTGTATTTTAATTAAAAAAATTGTTGATAGATTGATTGATTGTTTATTTTAGACAGGGACAGCATATATTAATAAACATTTAAAAATGCAAATATATATAAGATTATAGCCTTTTAGACTAATTTCCATCTTTAGTCCCCATAGAAAAGGTTGTTAGTCTCCAAGTAAAAGTGCAAGTTAAAACAATACATAAAAGGTAAACAGAAGTCTGAAAACAGCAGAAACAACAAATTGGGTTGTCAATAGAGAAACACACAACAGGAAATTCATAAAACATAAAAGCAACATTTAAGGGGAAAAAAAAAACAATAGCAGTTCATACAGAGCCGTGGTGGCAGTTTTGATTGTCTAAAAGCCAGGATTTTATCTGTTTGCTAAATGAGCTCAAAGTTGTCAGTTGTCTTATTGTTGTGGGAATTGAGTTCCAGGTGTGAGACGCCCTGAAGGAGAACACAGCCTGACTAAAGGCGCTTTTCCTGAGAGGAACAGTGCAGTCACCCCTGGAAACAGCTTTAGCCCTGTTTGTATTTTTTGTAATAAATGTGTGTAGAGGAGGAGGGGCCCGGCCATGAAGAAGATTAGTTTACTGACTAGAATTATTCTTTTAGTTTTAATGAAATTACACCTAAAACTTTTATTCTATGTTGTAAAAACAGTTTCTTAAACATTTTTGGTGTTTCCACAGCAAAATTAATCCCATTTTTCCAGATGGATTTTTCTGTTTTCTGCATGATTTTATGTCTGATGTGTGAATAGATCATGGAAAATGACTTAAAAAGGGCAATGTCACATAGGTGAAGTTGTCTTGATTAAAATGATACCAAATAAACATGTTAAATTGAAAACACAGAGGTGAATTCAAAAGTAAACAAAAATAGAGTTTTAGGCCCTTGGTTCCAGAGGGTGAAACTTGAAAACATTTTGGTGTTAACTATGGAAGTTTTTTTGACTCATAATTCAAAGTATTATGCATTATTCAACTGACAATTCCGTTTGCAAATTCATCATGCAATTTGAAAATTCATTTTTCAATTTGCAATTCATTATTCATTTCAGGCTTGCAAAATGACAATTCATTTTGCAATTTACAATTGAATGATAATATTTAAAATTCAATATCACAATTTTCAACATAAAATATTGAATAAAAACAGAATCAATTCCATTATCAATTGTTATGGGTTTTTGATGTCATATAATTCAAAGTATCCAGCATTATTCACTTGACAATTCAATTTGCAAATTAGGCTTGCAAAATGACAATTCATTTTGTAATTTACAATTAAAAATTAAAATTTACTATTCAATATCACAATTTGAAAAATAAAATACTAAATAAAAACAAAATCAATTACATTGTAAATTGTCATGGGTTTTTGATGTCATAATTCAAATGACAATGCATTTTGCAGTTTACGATTCAATATTAAAAAATAAAATTTCAATACATGGTTTGCTTTGAATTCATTTTAAAGTAACTTAAAATCTATTGCATAGTAAATTCTCACACTCTGTGTCAAAACTCAATTCAACTTGCAAAACAGCACCCCCCTGAAAGCCTGAATTGAATAATGAATTGCAAATTTAAAAATGCATTTTCAAATTGTATGATGAATTTGCAAACTGAATTGTCAATTGGATAAAGCATAATACTTTGAATTACGAGTTAAGAAAACGTCCATAGTTAACCTCCCTTTCTCTCCCAGCATAGTTTGGCCTTCATTGCGTTTATTTCTTGATCTCTTGAGTTTCCTTTTCTTGGTGATCATTTATCTTAAGAACCATAACTCGCCACAGGAATGTGCTAGAAACTTGCTTTCTATTTTGAAAAATCTTACATATTTTTTTCTTCATAACTGGGCTGGATTAAACCATCTGGCGGGCCATATCCGGCCCGCGGGCCGTCTGTTTGACACGCCTGACTTAGGGTCAAACGGATAAAAGAGGTTAACACCAACAAAACAAAACAAAACAAAATCTTTCAATGGGAATTTTTTGCTTCTAAGAAATGAGACAAACTATCCAGCAGAGGGTGATGTGACCCTCAGGTTCTCAATGTGATGCAACGCCAAAAGGCTTTAGCCATCACCTGAAGGTAAGGATGTTTTTGCTAAACCTGTGAGAGTCAGTCTACAGATGAGAGAACAGCAAAAATCAGAAATCCAGACGATTTCATGTTAACTGTCATAAGATTACACCAGATGTCTCCACTCCATGAATTTTAGTTTCTTTCATCTCTCTCCCATCAGATTTACTTTACTGAAGCAGCATCTGCTTTTCTTTTCTTTTCTTTCCTTCTGAATGCTTCTTTAGCGTGATTGCTTGGTAAACATTCACATGATGGTTGCTCCTTTCCGAACGTTTTTCGGCACGTAAATACTCAATCAGCAATTTCAGCAATCTTGGTATCAAGACGTTCAGCTTGTTTAGGAAATTACTGTTTGTATTCTTGGTTGTCATAAACTTTAAAGTTGAGCAAAATATGCACCATAGGAAATTAATGAGAGAGTCTTAAAATTTTAACTGTTTCAGATTAGCAACAAACGGTTGAATATATTCATGGGCTGTTTTCATCTTTTATAATAATTTTCAAAAAACTTGGAGTTTACCAGAAATTATGGCAACATGCTAACATTTTGGGCTAACTTGTCATCTACTGAGGTGTTTTTAGGCTAATTTAGAGTTTAGCTTCTATTTCAGCAACATGCTAACGGTTTTGACTAATTTAGTTTATTGAGGAATTTTAGGTTTTAGTTTAGCTAGTATTTAAACAATGTGCTTGCTTTTTTTGGCTAACTTGTTATCTACTGAGGTTTTTATGCTAATTTGGAGTTTAACTAATATTTTAGCTGATGTTTTGGGATAATTCTTTATCTACTGAGTTTTTATAAGCTAATAGAGTTTAGCTTCTATTTCAGCAACAGGCAAACCTATTGGCTAATTTAATTTACTGAGGAATTTTACACTATTTTGAAGTTTAGCTAGTATTTAAGCAACAGACTAGTTTTTTTTGGCTAATTGACATCTTGCAAGGTTTTTTGGACTAATTTGGACTTTGGCTCATATTTAGGCAACATGCTGAATATTTTTGTAAAACTGGCATGTATTAGGGATTTTTAAGCAATTTCACTTCTCTGCAAATCCCTTCAGCCATTAAAGTCAATTGTGTTACTATCAGTGTTGGGCATCTCACTTCAAAAAAGTAATTAGTTATAGTTACTAGTTACTTCTCCCAAAAAGTAATTGAGTTAGTAACTCAATTACTGCATCTTCAAAGTAATTAGTTACTTGGCAAAGTAACTCGTTTTAAATTACTCTTTAAATATGGTAATATTTTGTATTTTTTCCTGCGTTACAAATAAAAAAAATAATTTACATTCAATAATAGATGATAACCGACAATAGTATACTGGTATAGTTTTCCAATGGAGTCATAGTTTAGGATACACATGAGAGAGGGTTTAGGGAAAGAATTTTCCATATTTATTTGTCAGAATTATCACACAAAACACTGCAACAAGTGGTATATAAAAAATGTAACTTCACACAAAAAAGGTAAACGTTTCAACTATTAACATACTTCAAGTATCTTACCTACAACTATAATTAAACAAAATGGCTTAAAAAACTGAAAGTGCAAAACAATAAATAATTATAAATAACTGTCAAGTAACAAAATCTCTGCTGTCTTTATTTATATCACACCACAGCTTTAACATTGTCTTTATAAAATTTTAACAACAATACACACAAAATATAAATATCAACAATAATAAACTTAGATAAAACCAAACTTTGTATAAAAATAAAAGTAAAGGTTCCAAGTATCAATATAACACAAGTATCCTAACAAGAATATTTAGGAGCACAGTAACAATACTTTATGTCTGATCATTTAAACATTCTTTTATTGCACCTTAACCTGAACTTTAACAATGCCACCAGCATAAGCAGCCAGTTGAATGGTTTCAATGCTTTAATTTTTGAACCACTGATTGTAGCGCAAAAGTAGCAACTTCTCAAATCTTTGGTCTGAGATGTGACCATGTTTTTGTATCTAAACAGGTGGTAGACACGGATATAAACACACAATCACAACACAAACGTGCGCACGCGAGCACAGAGACACACAAAACAGGCAGACACGCACACTTTTTTTTTCTTTTTTCACAGACGCGTACACACGCAGATCAACGTGGATAGACTCCGGTGCGGGGTGAGGAGTTTCGGGAGTTAATAAAACGACAACTGAGAGACAGAGAGCAGCTCATCTTAGCAGAAACAGGGGGTAATATTTATAAAACACACACAACACAGACAGACACGAGCGCGCACAGATCAACGTAGTGAGCAGACTCCGGAGCGAGTGGGCGGGGCTGCGGGATTTTGGGAGAGAAAAAAGAGATGCAAAGAGCTGCTCCTCTTAGCAGAAATATTGGTTAATAATTGTAGTTTATTAATTTATCCACACACAGACACCTGCGAGCGCGTGCGCACAGACACACACAAAACAGAGATGAACACGCGCGCACACACAGATCAGTACAGTGGGCCGACAGAGCGGGTGGGCGGGGTTTTGAGAGAGCAGTTTTTCTTGGCAGGAACATGGGTTAATGTCTTTAGGCTATGAAATTATCAACCATGATGGCAAAAAACAAAAAAAGCTCTAGCAGAAGCGCCTGTGGACCGCCGCGGAAAAATGCTCGTCTGGCGTGAACAACAGAGCTGAGCAGAAGCGGCGCGGACTCCGCTCTCCGCTCCGCTTCGCAGCGCTTCCGCGTCCAGTGTGACCCCGGCGTTATGGTGACGGGCTCATGCGCGCGAGCTAGTATCCGCCCACTTGACACTTTAACCAATCACGATCTCGCATTCGAGATCTCCCTCCGCATTACGCCGGAGTCACACAGGACGCGATAGCGCCGCGCAGCGGCGCGGAGCAGAGAGCGCGCCGCTGCGCGGCGCTCTATTGGTCACACCAGACGCGATTTGTTTCCGCGACGGTCGGCAGGCGCTTCTGCTAGAGCTATTGCTTTTTTGCCATCATGGTCAATAACCAGGATATCTCCCAGTGTTTCTGCTAAAAGGGGATGGTCTCTGCCCCTGTTGACACATACCCCGCCCCCCAGCTCCGCAGTCGGCCCACTTCATTGATCGGTTTGTGCGCGCGTGTGCGTGTCTTTCTGTTCTGTTGTGTGTCTGTGTGCACGCACGCAGGTGTTTCCGTCGGTCAATTAATAAACTGAAAATATTACCAGATGTTTCTTCCCAGAAGAACCGCTCCTCTGCCTCTCTCTCGTTCAAACGCAGCCCCAAGCCCCGCTCCAGTGTGCCCCCTTCATTGATCTGTCTCTGTGTTGTATCTGTCTTTTGTGTGTCTCTGTGCTCGAACATGTCTGTGTTTTGATTGATGCATATTTCAAATCTCTAAGTCTGTTTAGACACAAAAACATGATCACATTTCAATGTAACGTCGGCGTTTTATTGTGAAAAATTGGTTCTATTTTTGAAAATAAACCGGATTTTCTCATGTATTTTGATGCAACTTCCTGCCAGTATTGACGCGGAGCGCTCGCGGCTCGCGCAAAAATAGGCAGACGCCGAAACGTTGCGCTGCACCGCGGCGGACCCTCCGCGCCGCTCCGCGTCGCCTCGCGCCTGGTGTGACCGACGCCATAGGTTAACATGGGCGCCGAATGGAAGCGCACGCCGTTCCGCGCCGCTTCGCGGCGCTATCGCGTCCAGTGTGACTCCGGCGTTACACAAGCAACTTTCGGGTGCGAAGCGCCCAGCTCCAGCAAGATCATCAAACTTTGAAGTAACGCGCTGCGATTTACACGAAGTAACTATAACGGCGTTACAGCGAGGATGAAAGTAATTAGTTAGATTACTAAATTACTTGATTTATAACGCCGTTAGTAACGCCGTTATACTTAAACGGCGTTAGTCCCAACACTGGTTACTATTTTCAGCAAGAAGCTTCAGAATCTTCAGTGACTACTTTAAGCAAAAAGCATTCACACTGGCATTATCTTTAAATACCCCCTCTGATGAAAATAGTTATTGTAGCATTTACTGATGATGGAGGACGTATAGAAAATTAAGAACACAATTGCATTTCTGAGTGTTTTTTTTTTTTCTTCAAAATTTTTTGTGAATGTAAATGAGGCTCCCTCCATTGACCTTTCAGCAACAAGGAGGAGAAAGGGGGCGGGGATCCCCAATGCCTGTAGTCCGTACCTCAACTCCGCAGAAACTACATTCTGAAAACGACATTTTAATTTTGGCTAAAAGCACCATAATCATAATTAGAAGATGTCCGGGAATGCTTTGGAAATAAATCAAACGATGATCCAAGTGGGAATTTAAGGTTATTATAATAAAATAAAATCTATTCTTGAGTCTTACTGAATTTGCGTTTTAATGCAGGATTTTCCCACAACATTCAAATACTAGATTAGGCTTAAATTTTACAGAACAAAAAGGTAAAACCTTTTTAAACTGTTATGATGAGTTCACAGTTTACTCAGTGGCTTGATGAAGCAAATTAAATTAAATTAATACAACAATGAAAGTAAGAGAATGTCAGAAGGAATAAGTTAGGATTGAAATTTCCAAGAGAGCAGAGATCTTCCTTTAGTCTCAGCATTGATTTAGTGGATGCAAAAGTTGGGCCAAAGTCATGTTTACATTGGTCTGAACATAAACAGTTTGAAGTCTGAAGCTGTTTCATGTCACGGTTCCTCCTCTTTTGAGCCTGTACAGCTGTTAGAGTCAAGAGTAAATAATCTGACAGAACAAGTAAAGCAAGAATTGATCACACGGCGGAGGTTTCTTTGAAGGATAATAGAGTGAAAGTACCCTCGGTGATCCAGGGTAAGAAGGAAGGACAGGGGACCGACACATTTCCCGGAGCCGAATGGGGCCAGCACACAAACATGTCAAACGCTCCCTTACAGAAGTTTCCTGCAGGAAAAATACATCAGGTCTGATCACTGTTTTTTAAAGAGGCTCTGATGTCCAGAAGATAAAATGTGTAGAGAAGCTCACCGTGGTTTGGAAAAGCCGCAGACAGGGTTCTGTTGCAGTTCTCCCAGTACTCGGCCCGCTGGGAAATGACATTCTCCAGCAACGAGCTCGCCGTCTGGATGGAGATTCAGAGAAAACAGAAGGAGAAGATGCTGAAAATTTATGTCTCAGAACTGAAACCAGTCTGAAATTCACTTTACAAAAATAAAAAGACCGCACTGAACTAATAAAATATTTAAAAAAGACCATGTTTAAACTGGTACATAACATACATTTTAAGCACATGTTTCAGAGTCAAGGCCCGGAGGATAAAATATTGAAAGTTATTTAAGGTTTAAGTTGATTAATTCTGGAATAATATTCTTGTCTTTTTATTACTCATAATTATGTTAAAAAGTTACAGTTATAAAGTTTTTAAAATTGGCATTCTGAGAGATTTAAAGACCATTTTGACATTACTGAGATTTTTAGGCTGTTTTGGATCTTAGCTAATACTTCATCGACATGCTAGCTGTTTTAGCTAATTTAGGCTTGTTTTAGTTTTTCAGACTAATTTGGCATTTCGCTAATATTATTATTATTTTTTTTTTGTTGCTAATTTTAGATGGCTCTCAGCTTCAGCGTTTTCAGCTTTCAATTTCAGCATCTTCAGTTTCTTTGGCTATTTTGAAACTTAGCTAATATTTCAGCTACATGCTAGCAGTTTTGGCTAACCTAGATTTTTTTTTTTTTAAGTTTTTAGGCTAATTTGGCTTTTAGCTAATATTTTTAACTGGCTATCAGCTTCAGTGTTTTCAGCTATTATCTTAAGTGTTTTTTAGCTATCAATTTCAGCATTTTCAGCTATCAGCACTAGCATCTTCAGTGGCCAAATTCAGCTTACAGCATTCACACTAGCATTATCGCAGGTAATGCTATATATCTAGTTCATAATTATGTTAAAAAGTTACGGTTTAAAAGTTTTAAAAATGTATTTTTATAGTGTTTAATAAATGTTTATCCTGTTCTGCCCAACGACCTAAGGTGTGTTCTGGATTTTGGCTCCTTGTGCGATTGAGTTTGACACTCCTTCTATAAAGTATTTGTCATCCTCTGATTCAGCAAGCTATTCCATCCTAGAAACACTTCAACTGTAAAATACACAACACATAATCCATAGAATCACATCGTTTGGTTTATAAAAAAAATAATTTCTATACTGGTCTATAACTGGTGGTAGTATTCGATCAATAACTTGTAATACTAGGTCTCAGCAACAGAAACCAAAGGTTTCTTTTAGGTCTTCTAACAATGTATCTGCTGTTTTGGTCTGTTCATCCATGCAGATCTTCTTAAGAGCAGTAATGTTTTGGATGTTGTTGCTAGGCAACAAGAACTTTCCACTTCCTCCACTGTTCGATTGAGGTCCAGAGACTGGCCCACAACCTTGAAATGCTTTTTGCGTCGCCACTCCTTTGTTGATCACCGTCGTGCTGGAAGATCCAGTCACGTTTCATTCTCATCGTTCTCACTGACAGAAAGACGTTTTTGTCCCATATTCTCACCCTTCATGGCCCCTTTCATCCTGTCCTTCATACGGATCAGTCATCTTGTCCGCTTTGCAGAAAAACAGCAGGATTGGATTCAATGACATTGACTTTGTTCCTATAGTAACCTCTATTACTGTACTCCCAGCTCTTTCCAGGTCATTGACAAGTTGCCCCCATGTGGTTCTGGTGTACAAGCTTGTCCATGGGTTCCTTTGACAGCTCTTTCGTCATAGTGAAAAGGTTGCAGTCTGACTGTTTAAAGGGTGTCTTTAATTCACATAACCAGTTCAAACAGGTAACATTTACACAGATAACAAGTAAAACATAGAATGTCTTGAAGAATAAGTGACAGGTCTATGAGGGACAAAGTTCTTGTTTGTTTGTAGGAAACAAATATTTATTTTCTGCTCCTTTATATAAATACATTATTTAAAGTCCCCCTATGACATTTAAAATAAAAAAAACTTTCCCATTAGTGTTTTAATTATGATTATAAAGTTTTTAAACAAAATTCAACAACCAAAATTTCTTATAAAGAAATTTTTCATGTTGATATGAAGCCTCTGTTTCCAAAATCTCCTCTGAGGGGATGTGGCTTTTGGAGCTGAGCCGAATAGCTCCGCCCCTGATCCCCCCTGCCTCATAATGATATCTTTGAATCTCGCTAGCATAAATCTTCACTTCTGCTACATAAAAACATCCATCAATCTGGGTAATGTCCAGCCGTATGGTTCTGATCCAGATGTCAGCTCTGATCTTCATGGACTGAACTTCCTCCAAAATCCTGATTCTTTCTCCTTCCAGTTCACCAAAGACTCTTTGATGTTTCTTGACGTTGCTGTGATCAATCCATTCAATCCATTGGTTTCTCAGAGCAGAAAATAATGAAAGCTAACATCCAAATGCTCTTTCATTCATTTACAATCCTTTCCAACTGCGGTCAAACGAGCCGCCGTTCACATTTCCGTGGTCACATCAAGAAGCTGCGTGGAGTCTGGTGGAGATTTTCCAGCGTTCTCAGGACTGCTACCGTAAGTATTGGATGAAAGTCACACCAAAAATCCAGTGATGCTGATTGGACCACAGAAATGTGAACGACTGCAGTCAATGTGAAGATAGCATCTTCTCTTCTCCAGAACCTGAACTAGACACGCTAGCCGGACCAGATGAGGGTTTACAGCATGTGCAGCAGAAAGAAGATGATTCAGGAAAAACAGAGTGTGTCCAGGACTGTTGGATTGACAGAGATTTAAAAAGAGAAATACTCAGAAATGGAAAAATGAAATTATTTTTCATTATTTTTGTTCTCTTTCATAAGAAAAATGCCACACATACATGTTAAAAACTCAAAACACAGGATTTTGATCAGAGGGGGAATTTAATAATGTGATTTCTTAGATTTCTTCAGAATCTACTGGAATTACATTGATTGTGTTAATGCAGGAGTGTCAAACTCAATCGCACAAGGGGCCAAAATCCAAAACACAACTTAGGTTGAGGGCCAAACAGGATCAATATAAAATATAAATATAAATATAACAGTCTTGAACCAAATTTTTAAAACTTTAAAACCGTAACTTTTTAACATAATTATGAACTAGATATACAGCATTGCTTGCGATAATGCAAGTGTGAATGATGAATTTGGCTGCTGAAGATGCTGAAATTGATTGCTAAAAACGCTAAAACTGAAAGATAAAAACTCTGACGATAATAGGTGAAAGTGCTGAAGTTAATAAGTAGCTAAAATATTAGCTAAAATATTAGCTAAAATATTAGCTAAATGCCAAATTAGCCTAAATAACAACAACAAAAAAAACTTTAGCTTAGCCAAAACAACTAGCATGTAGCTGAAATATTAGCTAAACTCCAAAATAGCCTAAATAAATCTTAGTAAATGCCAAAACAGTCCAAAAAGCAAGCAGAATACCAATTTTTAAAACTTTAAAACTGTAAATTTTTGAATACTAAATGGCAGGAACATTATTTCAGAATAAATTAAATAACTTTCAATATTTTACTCTGCATAAGTTGTTAAAATGATCCAAGAAAATTAAGAGAAAGTTAACATCGGGCGGCCATTAATAACAATAAAATAAAATGATCTGGAGGGCCGGATCCGGCCTCCGGGCCTTGACTTTGACACATATGTGTAAAAGTTGCAGTATGTTAAAGATTTTGTGTTTAAGTTGTTGTTAGCACTGAAAAATCTTGTGTTTTTCTTTTCCTCCTGCAGACTGAATCATAATCTGAATTCCTGCAGCTTTCGCACCATCCTCTGATGCAGTTCCACCTTTGACCTGTTGGTGGGAGTGTTTCATCGGGAGTCCGGGTGAGAATTCTGGTTTGCAGACGTTTGTCATCTCGGCTCACTTCATTAGTGTCTCTCTGACAGCCATGCAAACACACCTCCCTATCTTATCCCCCCCATGACTCTGCTGTGAGTTCCTGCTGAATGATTGAAAACTTTTCTGCATTGTTGACCGTTCTGCTCTTCTATAGAGACCAAACAGTTTTTTTTAAAATGTATGTCTTCTCCTGAAAATCCCTGATTGATCTTCTAAAATGATTTATCTTCTGACGTTTATCTGCCTAAAACTCCCAAATTTTCACCTCCCATGTAGTTTTTCCTTCATTAATTTTCGTTTTTTTGACTAAACATAGCACTAAAACTAGTACTTTTTTACTATAAAACTATGGAAAAAGTCCTGTGAACTCTCTGACGGAGATTAAACGGATGAAGGTTAAAGGTCAGAACGTACCTGCTGGCTGAGGGCAGCGGAGAGCAGCGTGAGCAGCAGTTTGTGCCGGGCTGGCAGCGGCGTTGGCATGGTTCTGGCTTCACATCTCCTGGCCGCGCGGGACGTCACACCCCTGCAGGCCCGTCACGCATCTTTTTAATCCGACAGGTCCTTTTCCTGTAAACGTCCTTCTTGCGGTCAATCCCAGAGCATGTCCGCGATGGGTCGTGACGGGTCTGCGGGATCCAGAGAGCTGTTTGTTGTCAGGACAGACTGAGAGCAAATGAGAGCGCCTCAGACCCCTCACCGGCGGACTGCCTCCCCCACCCCGTCACTGCCCAACCAATCCAGATGAGATCCAGAGGGAGCCGGACTGCGTTGTCCAGGAAAACTGATCTCAAGAGGCCAAACGACCGTCCTGAAGCTGCTCACAATCAGAAATGACACCAGCCGTCTACTCTCCAGATCCACCTCTGACGCCGACTTCACGCCGTAAATTCAAATCTAAACCCCACTATAATAAAGACACCAGAAACTAATAGAGAGGCTTTATTATTCAACAGTAAGTCATATAAAGTATGGAAATGCTTCAGGGATGTGCACATTCAGGTGACCTATTTACTTTTTCAAACGGCCAGACGAAAGCTCCCATGTTTGGAGTTAGTTGTTATGACAGATCGCTCTTGCTGCTTTGTCCGTTCAAAGTTTGTTTAAGAAAGAAGTAACATCTGGACTCATCTGTCTCCTCAGCACCCCCCTGCTAAGTTTGATTTGCTTTCAGCAGCTACTTGATGCACAGAAACGCTGATTTACACCTGAAATATCTACTACTAATTATATTAATTTGTTTCCAATTTCTCTTCCTCAAAGAAGCTTTAAAATGATGTTTACTTTTACATTAGCATTTATATTACATTGTGTGATTGCTTAGTAAGCATTCTGTGTGTTTTTTTGGCAAAACTCAATCACACTTTCACTGATTTCAGTAATCTTTGTATCAAAACGTTCAGCCTGTTCAGGACATTACTGCCTGTGTTTTTAGTATTCATAAACTTTATAGTTTTTGAAATATTGAATAATAAATTCCACATAGGAAATGAATGAGACAGTCTTCAAATTTCAAAATTAGAGTTTAGCCTATCTATTAAGTAAATATACTCACGGGCTATGTTTTCATCTTTTATAGTAATTTTCAAAAAGTTTAGAGTTTAGCCTATCTATTATTTTCGCAACATGCTAACGTTTTTGGCTAACTTGTACTGAGTTTTTTTTAGGCTAATTAGGAGTTTAGCTTCTATTTTAGCAACAGGCTAAGTCTTTTTTAACTAATTTAGTTTACTAAGAAATTTAGGACTATTTTGGAGTTTAGCTAGTATCAAAGCAACAAGCTATCCCTTTTTTGGCCTCTACTGAGGTTTTTTATGCTAATTTGAAGTTCAGCTCATATTCTACGTTGACTCTTTTCAGGTTTTTAATCTGGATTTAAAACCTTTCTGTTTAAATCTTCTTTCCTAGATCTATAATCTGACTTTGTTAGATGTCAATTAATTTATTGTGTTTTTAATGCATTTTTTTTAAAGTTATGTTATTGTGTTTTTATATTTGAGTGTTTTGAAAGGCGCTTTCAAATAAAACGCATTATTATTATTTGATTTATATGATTTTTTTTAATGAGATTTTTTAGTTTATCCTCTTTTTTGGCAATAGGGTAACTTTTTTAAACAAATTTCTTTTACTTAGAAGTTTTAGGCTTTTTTTTGGAGTTAAGCTAGTGATTAAGCAATGAGCTAGCTTTTTTTTTTTTTTTTGACAATTTGGCCTCTTCTGAGGATTTTTAATGCTAATTTGGAGTTTGGCCAAAATCTTAGCAACATGCTAACGATTTGGCTAATTTGTTATCAACTGAGGTTTATACGTTATAGTTAGAGTTTAGCTTCTTTTTTTTTTTTAGCAACAGGCTAACGTTTTTGACTAATTTGATAGGGAGTTGTTTAAGTTTGCCTACAGTACTATTTAAGCAATGAGCTGGCTTTTTTGGCTAATTTGGAATCTGCTAACTTTTGGAGTTTAGCTCATATTTAAGCAACACACTAAACATTTTTGCAAAATTGGCATTTACGGTATTACAGATTTTGAAACAATTGTATCACAAATTTTTAGGATATTTAGGCCAACTTCAGCGCTCTTTCATAGTCCTTTAGGGAAATTTCCTATTTTTTTTTAATCAAATTTAACATTTAGCAAATAGCTTTTGCATTTTAGTAAATTCCCTCATCAATTAAAGTAAATTGTGTCAGCATCATTAGCAAAAAGCTTCAGCATCTTCAGTACTTTCAGCAAAAATCATTCATACTAGCATTATTGAAGGCAATGCAACTTTACTATTTGAGTCTCTAAAAGGTTTTACTTTTAAGAGTTATTCGTTGAAAGTCAATAGAAAACCAGAAGTACTTTGACAAAGGCTGACAC
The DNA here is from genome assembly GCA_003999625.1 of Oryzias javanicus. Taxonomy (NCBI): domain Eukaryota; kingdom Metazoa; phylum Chordata; class Actinopteri; order Beloniformes; family Adrianichthyidae; genus Oryzias; species Oryzias javanicus. The sequence continues at coordinate 23,072,614 of CM012455.1, forward strand.
AGAAAACACAGAAAAGTGGGTGGTGCTTCATAAAGACAATGCAAACCAAAGCATTCATCACTGTTACACATGTTCAGGCTCCTCGTTAATACACATTAGCTTTCTAATCATATATTTATTGATTGTGTCTTGAATGTTTTCATGTCTGTGTTCCTCTGTCAGTTTGGATGAATATTTTTAACATACTGTGTATGAGAGCAAATCTACACTTGCTCAAACATAAGGTTAGTTTGGAAAAATTAACCAATCAGAAGAGACCTGGCAGCTCACCTGAAAAAAACCCTGTTTAGTAGCACTTGAAGTGTGAAAATCCTCCTATAAACTCATCAGTCTAACTGCAGAGAAAAAAAAAATACTTTAAGACCCACTCCAATGAAAATTGTGTTATTAACATGTCCTTGTAGCATTTTTATCCTAACTGAGGACATATATGAAATAATTTAAGATGAAAACTGCTTTTTTGATGATTTCTTTATTTAAATTGCATTGGATCAGGAGCAGATGGAAACCGGAGGTTTGAAAAAGCTTGGATTTGTGATGCAGTCACTGCCGTGGACGGGACAAAGTCCTCCTGCTCTGCTGCAATTCTAAATCATCTACTGGCAGACAAATCGATCCATTAGCGTCTTCATTTTCCTCTTCTGAGCTAGCATCTGTCTCAGAACTGTACGGCTGGATGGCTCCAATATTTATGCTATGCTAATGTTAGCTTGGGCTTGTGAAATGCTTCTTGCTAAAGCATTTGGCCTTAAACTGGTGGCCCGCGGGCCATTTGCGGCCCCCGATTCGCCTTAATATGAGAGTTCAATGTCTACAATATCTTCTGCATGTCCATTCTTATTTAAGGATCGCTTTGTATCTGCTTTGCTCCGTTTAAAACTTTGCATTTGCTATTGTCGTTGGATATGGTCATTAGAAAAGTCCTTAGCAACAGTTCGTTTCACAGGACACGCAGAAGATATCGCTTAGTAGTACATAGACATGAACAAATGTTCAATAAACTTGTTCAGACGACATAGATAATGGATGCATAAACATATTTTTGGCACAAATGGAACCCCGTACAGCCCAGACTCCACCTTCAGAGGAACCAAGGGAAAATGAGTTTGAGAACCCCGGTGTAAACAAAGGCATGCTGGGAAATTAACAAAGCTATCTTCTGAACCAACGATCATTTGGGTATCGATCTGATACCAGTCAATATTGCAGATACCAAAACTTATAGTTTATTAAGAGCTGGGTCATTTTTCCAGATACAGAAAAGTTTCAAACAAGAGAGAAAATATTGATTTCTGCTGGCAGGTGTTGACCCGAAACCAGCTTGAGATCAATACTATCGATATTCTAGAGTTCAGGGCTTCAGTTGGGAAGTCCAGAAATGGCCCGTTTCAGTTTTTGCTTCTGTTCCATATTCTGCACTGATCCAACTTTTTTCCTTCAAGTTTCTGCTTTTTTTAGACATTTAAATCAAAATCTATTCTTTTTAATCTCTGCTTCAGAGTTCTAAGACTGTAAAAAAAATTGTAAATCCCTCATGAAGAACTTACTGTCATTTTTTTTTTTAAATTTACCTTTATTTTACCTGGAAATCCCATTGAGATGAGATCTCTTTTTCGAGGGAGACCTTGGCTGAAGGCATTAACACAAGGAAATAAATACATTTAAAACAAACAAGTAGAAATAAAATACAAGTAAAGTGAACAGTATGACAATAATTAAAAGGTTAATCAAGAGTGGTAAAGTCAGGTCAAGAGTGACGTGCATATTATTATTAGAAAGACATTGAACCTTGACCTTCTAACCAAAACTGTTATAAATAAAATTAAAATGTAGAGCTGTGCACCAAAACCATTTTCTTGTCAGTTATAATAACTTTTATCAGCTGTTTTAACTTGTTTCACCATATTTATCTGTTGCTTCAAATCTTCCAGGCTTTTAAATTAGCTCAACTTTCTGTTTTAGTAGATTTCTGCTCTTATTTTAATTTTCAAAGTAAAGATAAAACACACAACTGAAATGAAATCATGGTTTAATGTGTCTGATCTGTCATAGGGACGACGACAGCTATAAAGTAGGAGAAATGTCTATTTAAAGATGAAGCTCTGGAAATCCTCAGGATCTGAGCCATGCATCACGATGCACTATAACTGTGTTTGGAACAATAAAAGCTTTTAGATGTGATAGAATCCCCTGCAGAGAAACGATCTCAATGTAGGTCCACCATTCCAGCACTACTGATGCACGAGTAAATGACATTTCATGCAGCTCCAATATGGAGCCACGGCAGGGTCACAAGTCCCCAGAACACACCAGGTAGTGGACCGGGCAAGAAGAGAAATGAAGATAATGAAGCCATGAAGATTCATACTTTCACTTTAAGAGGTAAACTGTGTTGGATTGAAGACTTCTTCTGTTTTTCTTTTAGGAGGCGCTACAGCAAAAGATCCTTCTCTACATCCATGAACTTCCTCTTTGGTCTTTCCAGGTGCCTCCTCTTACCTCAGCATCCTTTTACCAACATCTCCATCTGCTTCCTTGCATTTATCTCCAGAACATCCAGTGTGATCTTTTCCTCTGATGGATTCATTCCTGATTCATCCTGATCATTCCCAAAGAGAATCTCTAAATCTGCGTCTCTGCTACCTCCAGCTCTGCCTCCCTGTTGAGGGCTGCCTGACGGAAATCTAACTATTCAAAGGGAAACCAACAAAGCCCGTAAACCAAAACTACCAAGGTCCAACCTCAAACTAAAATAAAAGGACTGCCGAGAAAAAAAGAGGGAAAAAAATGAAACAACCTCAACCTCAAGTACAGTTGGAGGCAGAGCTTTCTTCCCTGAATCTGATTTTTTATTAGGTGTTTTTGCTTACCGGGAGAGACAGTCTAAGGGCAGATAGGACCAGTTTAATTAAGTCAGTTTAGTTTAACAGTTATTGGTTATATTTTATGACCCATCAACCTTCTGCCTCTGAAGCTCAAAGAGTTTCTGTGATATAGTGCTATATAAATAAAATTGAATGAAAAAATTTGAACATCAACCTCAACATCATCCTCAACATCATCCTCAACTTCAACATCCTCAACTTCAACATCCTCAACCCCAACCTCAACTCCAACCTCAACCTCAACCTCAACTACAACCGCAACCTCAACCTCAGCCTTAACCTCAACCTCAGCCTTAACCTCAACCCCAACCTCAACTACAACTACAACCTCAACCTCAACCACAACCTCAACATCAACCCCAACCACAACCCCAACTTCAACCTCGACCCCAACCTCAACTGCAACCTCAACCTCAACTACAACCTCAACCCCAACCTCAACCTCAACCCCAACCTCAACTCCAACCTCAACTCCAACCTCAACCTCAACCTCAACTACAACCGCAACCTCAACCTCAGCCTTAACCTCAACCTCAACCCCAACCTCAACTACAACCTCAACCTCAACCTCAACCTCAACCCCAACCTCAACATCAACCCCAACCTCAACCTCGACCCCAACCTCAACTCCAACCTCAACTCCAACCTCAACCTCAACCCCAACCTCAACCTCAACTACAACCTCAACCCCAACCTCAACCTCAACCCCAACCTGCCTTGGTGAAGCTTGCCTCTGACTTAAATACCTGGCAGGTGTGGCCAATCAGGGAGCATTGGCCACACCTGCCAGGTGAGCAGAGGGACTGGATGGAGAAGAGTGCAGCTTGTGAACACCTGGAGTTGAAAACTCCTGCAAGAAAGCAAACGTGTTCACAAGAAAAACAAAACAAAAAGGCTTTACAAAGGAGTGAGGAAGGCACACACACAAGAGAAAATGAGGCAGGGCCAGAGCGTCTAACACCAACTCCAATGTTCTTCTCTGTTGCTTCAGACTTCCTCATAGACCTCAGATACTCCTGACCTTCTCCAGAAGCCTCCTCAAAGCAGGTCTGTGCTACTCTGTGTTCAACCATCAGTTGAACTCAAAAATAGTCTCTTCAGCTTTTACTCCTCTTTCCCAAGACTTCATCGTGTTACATAACCCCGCTCTGCATTATTGATCATTGTAATCTAGGAAGGAAAGAGAAAGAAATATTTGTTGTCGATAGCCGTCACTATCAGTGAAAGTAATGCTTCATTTTATTTGCACTAAAAACTAAAATCAAGTGAGAAACTTCTACAGTTTAATCTGACTCATTCTGTCTTTGATATCACTGTGGGGCAGGATAAGAATAAATGAATATTTCGTAAGCTTTTATTAAATATATATGTTCTCCATGGGAACCTCAGTTTTAAAAACCCAAAAATGACATTTAAATCAGTTCCTTAATGGGCCACTAGGGGCAAAATGAGGCATTTTTCCATTCACTCCCATCATAAAATGTCTAATTGGACAATTAGCAATATCTCATTATCCCCTAGAGATCTGACCATTGTGGCCTTAGAACATGCAGACAACATTTCTCTGTCATTTTAAACTAAAGACATTTTCTACAGGAATTTGCAAAAATTCTGAACATTTTTTTGTGATTTTTCTCGTCCTGACCTTTAAAATTCAGGTGGAACAGTTTGAAATGCTGAGATAGAGCTGCTCTGGATGCAGCTCATGAATCAAAGCATGAATTCGGGGAGTGAAAGGTCAGTCACACGTCCATGTGCGTCGGCGCAGCCCCCTCCCTGACAGCTCAGCCCTTCAGATGATGTAGGGAGATGCGGCGGCTCCAGGCGTGAGCCGAGCACGGCCCTGTAAATGTTTATCAGCTCCTGCGAATGTGTTGGAAAGTGCTAAGCAGGCGGGACAGATGCTATGCGCAAGATTAAACGTGTAAACTGTTTGGGTGTCTGATGCCTGCAGGCTTTGGACGGCGAAATTCACTTCTCACTCGTAGTGCAAACATTTCTTGGTAAAACAGGGTGTGAAGATAACATGTGGACATCTCCGTTTTACAGCCAAGGTACTGATAAAGATAAAACTCTTTATAAAAGACTTATAAACATAAAGACTCGTGTTTTTTAGACCTGCAGCTGTGACTACAGTAAAACTGTGGATGAGCCATTGACTGTATTTAAATATAAGTCAATTTCCCGTTATAGGATCAAGAAACTTCTATTACACATGTGTTAAAGTCAAGGCCCGGGGGCCGGATCCGGCCCTGCAGGTAATTCTATCCGGCCCTGCAGATCATTTTGTATTTGTATCGTTATTAATGGCCCGATGCAATCTTGCGCTCATTTCTAACTTTTAAAAATATATTTTTAAATTTATTTATTCTAGAATAATATTCCTGCCTGTTTATTATTCAGAATTGTGTTTAAAAGTTGCAGTTTTAAAGATTGGCATTCTGGGTTTTTTTTTTTTTTTTTGGCGTTTCCTGAGATTTTTTGGAGTTTAGCTAATATTTCAGCTACATGCTAGCTATTATGGGTAACTTAGGCTTTTATAAAAAAAAATGTTTAGGCTGTTTTGGAGTTAGGCTAATATGTACATGCTAACTGTTTTGGCTAATTTAGGCTTTTCACAGTTTTTTATGCTATTTTGAAGTTTAACTATATTTTCAGCTACATGCTGTTTTGAGTAACCTAGTTTTTTTTTCAAAGTTTTTTAATGCTAATTTGGCATTTAGCTAATACTTTAGCTGGCTACCAGCTTCAGTGTTTTCTGGTATTAGCTTTAAAGATTCATACTAGCATTATTGCAGGTAATGCTATGGCTATAGTTCATAATTATGCTAAAAAATTATAGTTTTAAAGTTTTAAAAAACTGTGTTTTAGTGTATTCAATAAAACTTTATCCTGTTACGGATTTTGGCCCTTTGTGCAGTTTGACACTGCTGTTCTGTTCTGTGAAAACTGGACAGAGAAAATTATGCAGTGAATTACATCAATGAAGTCCATTCAGTCGCCTTTTTTTTTGATATAAAGACGCCGCCATGTTGGAGCCAGAAGACATCGGTAAGCCATTATTGGTCCGAGTCAGTCTACCACTACCCCCACCACTTGAAAGCGGGCTGTCAATCAAACTGAAGATGGGACTACCTGCTTTTATTGAAACATCAAGAACATGTTAAGAAAAATGTATCAGAGCGAGAATGGTTGTTCTGACCAACAGAATGACTGAGTAACAGCTGTTTATTTCTCTTTAGAAGTCTATGGCTTCTTGGAACCAGCAGGTACTTCCTGTTTGGAATGCCAGGTGGGAGGAGTCACTCAGTCCAGTTCTCATGTACAGTCAATGGGTTAAGTATCATGTTCATAGGTGATGTGGAGGGACTCTAGACATAAATGCACTACTGGTGCGGTTACACCCACGGGAGTTCATGTTGCTCATTCAACAAAGTTCTGAAATTGGAATAAATGTAAATGGCGCATACTGATAAAGTCCTTTCTACCTCGCTTTAACAACCAACGAAAATTATGTTTTTAACATGTTCCTGTAATATTTGTATCATGATTGAGAACATACATAAGTTTAAAATTGTATCTCTGAGTATTTCTTTTTTCAAATTGTTATGAATCAGGAGCAGATGAAAAAAATATATAATATATAAGCTTCCTGCTCCGCTCCATTCTGATGCATCCACTTGCAGATAAATAGATCCATGAAAGTCTTTGTTTTCCCCGTCTGAACTGGAATATTTGCCATTTTTGTTGCACCACTGATGATGTGAGGGGTATATAAGCTAGCAGTAGAGCATGTAAACAGAGAGCTCTTAGCACACCGGGGGGGGGGGGGTCGGGGTCACTAACAGTCCCGCCCACAACTCAGAGGTGAATTTCTAATGAATTCTTACTATGTCCTTAAAAATTATACTTTTTTTTTTTTTATTGCAAAATCCTAGTTAATAGACACTTTGAAAATAGATTTAAAGATAATCAGAGTGGATCTTTGAGAAAGTTAAGGAATGAGATGAAGCCGGCCGGTAAAAAGGAGGAGCCAAACACGTTTAAATCATCCACATTTAAGCCATCAAACAGGAGAACAGCAGAAGAAACTGTTTTGTAGGACATTATTTAGTCATTGTTTATGTTTGCAACCAAACATGTCTTACTTATGTGGCACTAATTAAATGATGTGTTCAGGTTTCTACCAGGATGAGGTTTATTACCAACACACACTGAAACAACAAAGACATAAACTACCAAACATGTTCCCCTTTCTTGTGTTGAGAAGCAGCCGGTGGAATGACCTCATGTTAGAAAATGGCAGAGAACTCCTTGATGTGGTCGTCATGACACCGCATTTCCGGGTCGGACTCATTAGCGGCGTGCTGCAGATAAGCAAATAAAGAGCGCAGGAGCATCTACATGCATGCCTGACAGACCCGGCTGGTACTTTTCCTACACCCCGCCGCAGGTTTCTGGCTTTCCTCCACCAACGGCTGGGGGGCATTTCCAGCTGAAGCCTGAATCTGGGGTCAGGACATGGAATTGGCCATTGAAGCAGTTAACAGGGCTGTGACACAGGACTCAACCCTCTAATAGTCTTTCAGCAGCTGCCCGTGTCCTCGGGCTGACTCAATAAAAGACCAAAAGCAAATGACAGCCTCCCCCACCTCCAAACATACAGGTACGCGGTCCAAGCCTGTGGGCGGGGCCAGCAGGCTCATTTCTTTGTAAATAATTGACTTCTGCATTCAGATCTGGTGTATGTTTCAAATGATCCAATGCATTTTGAGTTGTTCTCAAAATGCATTGGGGGTGGGGGGTGGTAACCCCATAGCTCCAAAGATTTATTACCCGTTTAGTCTCTCCCAGCCCGAAAAACAGCCACCAACAGCCTGTTACGTCCCAAAGGGGAAAAGGTGTAACATATAGAAAAAAAAAAACCGGGAGGGATCAAATAAGATTGGCAGCTGGGCCGTTTATTACAAAAACTTAAACTAAACCCAACACAAGTAGTCGATAAGGAGGGGAGAAGAAGTTCAACTTAAAATCTCAGGCTTTTTAGCATCAAATATAGACATTAACATAAATACAAAACCAAAAAGCAAATCACCACCTCAGGCAAAACCAAAGTCCAAAACTAAATTCACAGAAAGGGCAACACCAGGCAAAAAACAGCTTATTATTAGAGCTGAGGCCGACAACAGGGGCAGGCTGAGGAAACAGATTCCCTCTGGAATTTCAGCCGCCACCTCATCCAGGTTGGGCCACTTCTTTTATGTCCTCCCGTCCTGGCCTGGTAATTGGTGAAGGTGAGTGGAGGGAGGAGAGATGGTTTCCTTGAGGGGGGGCGGAGCCAACAGCAAACACTGCAGGTCTTTTGAGGAAGCTGCAAAAAGCTACACAAACAGACATACATACAACATATAACTGACACACAGCCTAGCCAGGCCAGGGGCCAACACACCCCTCCCCTTAAGCTGCAAACCCAAAGAAATTCGGGTATGCACGCAAAACCACCTTAAAAGGAATTAGGGAGTGTATGTAGTTTACTCGTTATTTTTACATCATACAGAGCGGGACAAGGCATCACCTAACCTTCTCTGTTACAAGGGCATTTGCGCAACAACGACATTCACACAGTTGACGACCAAAAACGCGCGCTCTTTTCCGTTTTACCTCCGGAGGTATCGGGAACCTTTCCTTTTGGGCCAGACTGGGACCTCGCGGGGTTTGAATAAATTCTAAATCAGATGAACTGATCTCGAGTGACTCTTGCGCGGAGCCACGTACAGAGGAACCACGGGATAAACGTGTGCGTAAAGACTGGCCGGGTCTTTGCGCAGCGCTTAAATGTGCGCGTCCGGAGAGCGCGGACAGCCCGGGGCGTTCCAAATCACATGTGGACTCCTTCTCCATCTTCACCTGCGACGGAGAAGAAGGTCCGTCAATGTCAGTGCGTGACTTCATCACATAATCAGTACTGCCAGTCAAATAAACATCTGCGTAATTCCGGGTCTGCCCGTGCGTAAAGGCGCAGGCAGGGTGCACCTTGACTCTGAAGGCACGGGGCGGATTATTGTTTTTACGTTGCGCTACGGTGGGTTTGTGTACCATTCCACAATGTGGTGCTTTACCGCCAGCCACATCATTCCCCAGCAGCACGGCTACGCCTTTTACGGGCAGCCATGGACAGACTGCCATGGGGAACACGCCAGACACCAAGTTGGACCTCAGGTGCACGCGATGCACAGGGAGGGGCGTGCTCTCCATCCCAATCCCACGCAGTACAGTGCTGTAACCAGAAGATGACATCTCAGAAAAGTTTAGTGTATTAGCCAGAATTACCGTCTGAGCCCCTCCAGTGTCCCTCAGAATGCGCACAGAGCGCTCGTCCGCGCGCTCGCCGGTCAGCGAGACGAGACCTTCAAAGAGGAAAGGTTTAAAACAGGGATCTGGGTTCTTATTTTTACCTGCTTTAAGAATCACACCAATCTCTTTCGGACTAGATGGGCTTTGTTGTGCAGGTTCGGGTTGGCTTTTTAGAAGACTACAGTCAGCGATGACATGTCCAGCTTTGTGACAGTAAAAACATTCACGTGTTTCTCTTGGCTTGTTGCGAGTTGGCTGAGGTAAAGCTGCAACTCTCAGGTGGTCATTGAGCACAGGGAAGGATGTTTTATGTGTTAACATATATTCATCAGCCAGCACCGCTGCTGACGTCACAGTATTCACTTTTTGTTCATTCAGATACACCACAAGACGTTCTGGCAAACTTCTTTTAAACTCTTCCAACAATATCAATTCACGAAGTGAAACAAAATCATCAACTTTAGAAGATGCACACCATTTGTCAAAAAGAACGCTCTTTTCCCGCGCAAACTCCACATGAGTTTGGGTCGGACCCTTTCTCTGCTGTCGGAACCTCTGCCGGTAGGCTTCAGGCACCAGTTCGTATGCCTGCAAAACAGCCGCTTTAACTTTATCATAATCCAAACTGTCAGCGAGAGGGAGCGATGCTACGACCTCCTGCGCTTTACCGTACATTTTACAATGCAACAATAATGGCCAAATCTCTCGGGGCCACTTCAAAGTGCCAGCGATACGTTCAAATGAGGAGAAATAAGAATCCACTTCCGACTCTCGGAATGTGGGAACTACTGAAATGAATTTACTTACATCAATCGGGCCGGTGAGTAAAGTGGGGGAAGAGGCAGTGACGTCAGCCGGGAATCCCGAGGGGCTGCGCTGAGCCGTGTGGGCGTCAGCAGCAGGGGATACCGGAAGACGGGCTTGGGCCTCCAACTCCAGCCGTCTGATCCGCACCGCTTGTTCGGCTTGGATTTCAAGACGTTTTATCTCGAGACGCATCTGCCGTTCCTGAGCTCTTTCCTGAGCTTCCATCTGCAGCCGGGCAAGACGCACTTTCAGCCGAGCTTCATCCCGCGACCCATCGCTTCCGGGAGAAAACGGCTCATAGCGGGGAGGCTGAGGGGGATCTGTCCCGCCCCAGTCTTCCCTGTCACCTCTCGTTGAGGTGTGCCTGGCACGGGAAGCGTTTCCGCGTGCCCGCGGTCACCCGCTGGCGGGGCGCCGCTGTCGTGCTCGCGGTCACCTCTGTCCGAGGCACCGTCCGCGGACTCCAGAGGCACAGTCTGGGCCGGTAGCCTGAACACGCCCTTTTCCTCCAACCTACTCACCAACAAGTCAAACAGTTCCTGTTTCCCAATCGGGTTCACATAATTGACCTCAAAATGTTTTGCAATCTCCACCATATCGCTTTTCCGGCACAGTTTTAACAATTTTAGTGAAGGATGGGCAACAAAACCCTCCAGACTAAAGCCAGTCGCCATGGTTTTACCCTTTTACAGTGTGCGCGTAGGAGCACAAGCAAACCTGAGTGCCACGTCAGCACTATGCCTGTCAGAACCAGAAACCACAGCTACACAATACAATAATCCCTTTAAAGAATCCCGGACGAGCCCCCACTTATGTTACGTCCCAAAGGGGAAAAGGTGTAACATATAGAAAAAAAAAAAACCGGGAGGGATCAAATAAGATTGGCAGCTGGGCCGTTTATTACAAAAACTTAAACTAAACCCAACACAAGTAGTCGATAAGGAGGGGAGAAGAAGTTCAACTTAAAATCTCAGGCTTTTTAGCATCAAATATAGACATTAACATAAATACAAAACCAAAAAGCAAATCACCACCTCAGGCAAAACCAAAGTCCAAAACTAAATTCACAGAAAGGGCAACACCAGGCAAAAACAGGCTTATTAGAGCTGAGGCCGACAACAGGGGCAGGCTGAGGAAACAGATTCCCTCTGGAATTTCAGCCGCCACCTCATCCAGGTTGGGCCACTTCTTTTATGTCCTCCCGTCCTGGCCTGGTAATTGGTGAAGGTGAGTGGAGGGAGGAGAGATGGTTTCCTTGAGGGGGGGCGGAGCCAACAGCAAACACTGCAGGTCTTTTGAGGAAGCTGCAAAAAGCTACACAAACAGACATACATACATACATATACTGACACACACAAGCCTAGCAGGCCAGGGGCCGTAACAAGCCTCAAATTCACATGTATTTTGATCTTATAGATAAAGGTAACCCTTTAACACTGGAGCTCCGCTGTTTGTGTTCTTTGATTTGCTGTAATTTTTCCAATTCTTAACCAGACCGACGTAATTCCAGCTGATTCTGAAGGAGAAAAGTGACTCTAATTTAGACATGTTTCCAGTCTTTGACTAATTTGGAATTTGGCTAACATTCTAGCATTATGATAGCCGGTCTTGGTTAACTTAGACATGTTTTTGAAATTTTATTTTTGCTAATTTGGAGTTCAGATAACCTTTTAGCATTACGCTAGCTGGTATTAGCTAATTTAGAAATGTTTTCCAGTTTTTGGCTAATTTAGGGTTTAGGTAACATTTTAGCATTGTGCTAATTGTGTTTTAGCTAATTTAGACAATGTTTTAGAAGTTTTGGGAAAATTTAGAAGTTAGGTAATATTTTAGCAATATGATAACTGTTGTTAGCTAATTCAGACATACTTCCAGTTTTTGGCTAATTGGGAGTTTGGCTAACATTTAGGCATTATACCCACTGTTTTCGTTCATTTAAACATGTTTCCAGTTTTTGGGTAATTTCGAGTTTAGATAAAATTTTTGTATCGTGCCAGCTGGTTTTGGCTAATTTAGACATGTTTCCAGTTTTTATGCTAATTAGGCATTTAGCTAATATTTTAGCAAGCCCTCAGCTTTTCAGCTAACTGCTCTACATCTTTAGCAGCCTCCTTCAGCTTACAGCATTCACACTTGCATTGACGCAGGTAAGGCTACACATCCGGATTAAATTTAGATGAATCAGGAGCAACAAAAAGTAATGCTATTAGAAAAAGCTTGTATTTGTTATGTGCAAACTACAGTGGGCGGGACACAAGCGTTCTGCTTCGTTCCACTCTGATGCAGACAAATAGATCCATGAGCGTCTTCTTTCCTCATCTGAGCTGGAATCTGGATTGATAGCTTCAACATCTTGTTTTTATAATTTTTTAGGGTCAGGGTAAGCTAACCATAAACCCAACATTCTTTACCTAAGTGTAGCACATGAATCCGTTGCTTGAGCTGATAGCGATATAACATACTAAAAATGTGGGTGTAGCTAATCAATAACCTCCGTTGCCAAAAAAAATTTATTTTGCCAATTGTTCGAAAAATTACATGGATCTGTTTGGCATCGCCAGGTGACCAAAACATAAACTATGGAGATAGAATCAACGGGAAACAGGGGCTACCCATCAAAGCCTTCACGTTTTCTGTTGCACATTTTTTGGCTCTAACCTGGAGATCAGCATCACTGATATGCAGCAAAGTGTTTGTGCACGGCTGCTGGCAGCTGCACGCGTGTGTCTGCGAGGACACACACTCGAGACATTTGCTTGGCTCACTCCGCCGGCGCAGAAATGCTGCTCTGGTTTGTTTGTTCCCCGAGTTCAGGCGGATGATAGCAGCACTCAGCGGGCCGGGATGCAGAGAGACGAAGCTGTCAAACATGCCCTGAACAAACAAATCGTCAGGATGTAGCTGGTCGGAGGCTTAATACTAATAATTATGTCTCATATTTCAAGATCCATGAGCAGCAGGAAGAGATTCATCAGCTAAATGAACCCCAAGCATCAATCTGGGCGCCACGACCCTTCAGACTTTTGCACAAACTGTATTTTAATGCTGTAAATCTAACCAGGAATTCAGCCTAAATTTGATCTAAATGATTTAAAAATACATTTTATTAAAACTTGCTAGAAAATAAACTTAAATATTCTTTCATCAAATCTATTAACACATATTTTAAAATAAAAACATTTTTAAAAAGCTACAAATATTGATTTTTACTGTTTTCAAATGCAAAATAATTTTTTAAAAGTCATTTTTTCCTTATTTTCAAAACCTTAAAACCTCCTCTACACAATAATACATTCACATATTTGGCTGGACCGGGAGTGTAGTGGCTACCCCTCTGGCCTCACAGCGAGAAGCAACCCCATGACCTCAAAGGGGATTAAGTGAGTTTAGAAAATGGATGAATGGATAACCTTAGAGTAAAAGGAAGTATATATTATCTTGAAGTGTGCCCTTGAGCAAAGCTCTTGGACAGTTTTACTGTTCCTGTCGTCTCTTTAAATCCAAATCCTGTCAAAGAAGTCTCCACCTCCAACGGTGAGGAACCAGAACAGAGTCATAAAGGTGGCTTTATGATCAGGAACCACGATCTCAAAAAAGACATGTCACCTCTGCCTCTGATCAGACCCAAGCTGGGAATTCAAATTAAAAACAGACCACAATGCACCTCTGCTTCAGGCAAACAGACATCTACCAGGAAGCATCTTCCTTGATCAACTGAAAAAATCCTTAAAAAATCTGGTTTCTTAGCGTCCCGATTTATGCTGGCTACTTTTGATTTTTAATTTATTATAAACACATGATAGCTAAATATTCTGCGCAAAATTAATATGAGAATTATACAAATTAATACACATCAATGAAAACAATAAACAATTCTCAATAAATTCTAAAAAAAAAAAAAAAAAGTGAAATAAAGACAAAACTAGGATTTGTCAGATTTTACACTGAAAAAACTAAACTTCTGCTCAGTCTGGTTTCTTATTTCTTCTCAATGACGGTTCATTTTCTGTTCAGGAGTCGGCCATTTTGATTTCATTGGAGCTCAAATTGTGCATTTTAGGGGTGTGTTTCTCCAATTGGCAGGTGGGTTGGCGTTCCAAAACTCTTACTTCACTTGACTCAAATCTTCTTTGTTTTGTGCCTGCTGGTTTTTTTTTTTTTTTTTTTGAGTCCATAGGGGTGTTTGAGATAACTTGCGCCTCGCCTGCAATGTCCAGGCGGATGCAGTCGGGGGCGGGGAAAGGTGCCTGAGATAAAGGTGACGTGACAGCGACAACAGGAAAGTCGAGGTGTCGTTCACATTGAATGAATTTTAAAAGGCCTTTTCTCCTTTTTATATTTACTATTATGTATTTCACATTAATTTTTAACATGTGTCTGCAGACAATAGATGAAAAATAGCCCCTGGACTAATTTAATGTGCACTGTCCCAGTAAAATGAATTAAACATTTTAAGGAAATAACAACACATAACCACAGAAGATTTGAAAGCTTGTTTACTTTTACATCAGTGAGTGGTTGCAACCAGTGCGTCTTAGCCAAAGACTTGGTCTTACCTTATCACGGTGCATGAGGGGGCGGGGGGTGTGCTCGAGAGAGGTAATTCGCACGCCGCCAACAAAAAGGAAAAAAGCAACAGACCAACAGCTGCCATTTTTGGAATGCGAGAACAAACAAAAAATAAAGGCAGTTCCTCTAAAAGAACTGAGACTGGTTCTTAGGCTTCACACGCTCTGGAGGCTCTGAGGGCCCGAACAGGGGGGTGAACCCCGGAGAGAGAGCAGCCTTCAGCCCTGGAGGAGATCTCCCCTTCATCTTCTGACCACGGTCAGAGAACAAATGTCTGCTTTCCAGAAAGAGTTACAAAATACACAGGTTTCCTTTTTTTAGTCATTTCTGATCAGCATCCCGTCAAAGTGAAAAAACTACCAGGACATCATTTCCCACAATGCATTGTTTTGTAGCCTTAAGCGCAGCGCCACATTTCATCCGCCTGAGTAGGTACCTGGCATCCGCCTCTTTCTCCTGATATTTTCATGATGATTGACAAGTGACGTCAGGGTCAAAACTACCCAAGATGCACTGCAATCCTGGCGATCTACGCAGCGCTGCGTCTGCCTGCACGATCTCAAACACGCCTTGTAGGTACTGCGCTGGCTGCAAGCCACCCTGAGGGCTACAAAACAGTGCATTATGGGAAACTGTGTCAATACAATTCTTGTAGTTCGATTTAACCAGCGGCTATATTTTATCTGTTTTCTTCAGACAGATGCTAAAAATAATATAATCATGCTAAAGGGGGAGGGGCATATCAAAATTCAACTGAATGTTAAGGACAACCTCGAATTTCTGTTCTCGTACAGTCTCTGAGTTTGCCTTCATCTCGGGCGCCACCCGGTCCCACCTGCAGCCGCCTGGTCTCACCAACAACACAGGCGAGGCATCTCTAACACACCTCTTGTTGCTGGGGGGGGGACAGCCCTTGCCACCCGGTAGCTCCACCCCTGGTCAGAGATTCTGTCTCCAGATGTCCCCACCCTCTCAGGATTGTTCTGGGGGGCCTGATGCCCTTTCAGAGGTGGAGAACTCCAGGCCTTGAAGGTTATAGTGTTGCCATACTTACCTGGATCCAAGAGATTACCTGGATCAGATGTGTCCAGCCAATGGGATCACACCAGAGCGGGGTACATTGGGAAACGAGCAGGCATAAGGTCCTCGGTGCAAAACCCTGACTTACACAGTGGTCATCCTGCCACTTCTAAAGATCTCTAAGATAAGATCACCTTAATAACTCAATCCAATCATCTTTTGATCCATTTTCAAAGCAGTCCCAGTGGTTCTTAAATTATGTTTATTTATTTATTTTTCAAGGAAAAAGTTTGTGCTGAGCAGAAGGAGTTCATTAGAAATTCACCTCCGACTTGAGGGCGAGACTGTTGGGGTGAAGTAAGCCCACCCCCACTTCCTGTCACCCGTTTTAACCACGTGTCAACGTTATGGCCCGGAAAATGGATCCAGCCGGCCGGGTAATTGTATCTGACCCTAAAGATCATTTTATTTTTTTGGCCTGATGTTATCTTGCGTTTATTTCAAACTTGTATAATTTTGACAAAACATATTTTATGGAGGGTAAAATATTGAAAGTTATTTATGGTCCAAGTGGATTTATTCTGGAATAATATTCCTGCCTATTTATTATTCATAATTATGTAAAAAAAAGGTTACAGTTTTAAAGTTTTAATAATTGTCATTCTGCTAGCTGTTTTGGATAATTTAAAATTTTTTTTTAATTAATTTGGTATTTAGCTCATTTTTTTGCTGGCTAAACTTCAGCTTTTACAGCTAATAACTTCAATGTTTTCAGCTTCAGCATCTTCATCTGCAAAATTCATCTTACAGCATTCACACTAGCCTTATGTTTTAGAGTCTTCAATAAATGTTTATACTGTTCAGCCCGCGACTTAAGGTGGGTTTTGGATTTTGGCCCTCTGTGTGATTGAGTTTGACAGCCCTGGTTTACACCATCTCCTGCTAGCTTACAACCCCTCAAACCCCCAACCTATTATTACTTGAGCAACAAAAGTAAGAAGTAAGCCTGCACTGAGGTCCCATCATC
The DNA here is from genome assembly GCA_003999625.1 of Oryzias javanicus. Lineage (NCBI taxonomy): Eukaryota > Metazoa > Chordata > Actinopteri > Beloniformes > Adrianichthyidae > Oryzias > Oryzias javanicus. Next base: position 23,089,276 of record CM012455.1, read on the forward strand.
TCTTTGTTTACACTCCTCACATCCCCAAGCTAACATTAGCAGTGTGACTAAAATTGGTAAACAGTATTGGAACTATCCAGCTGTACAGTTTTGATCCAGATTCCAGTTCAGGCGAGGAAAACAAGGACGTACATGGATCTATTTGTCTGTAAGTAGATGAATCAGAATGGAGCTGAGCGGGGAGCTCGTGTCCCGCCTCCATCATCAGAGAAATTCCACAGAACATTTTAAAAACCCTGTTTTCATCATAGCGGACCTTTAATATGTTTATACTCCAGCCCCTCCCTCATATATCCAGGTGCGGCTCTTGAACCATAACTGAAGCTGACCAGAGCAGGGGTTCAGAGTTTCTTCACATCCACACATCCGAGTTTGTTCTCCCTTCAACATAAAAACAGATGAATTTAACTAATATTAATAGAAATCATTTCTCATCCCGCTCGTCTTTAGAATTCCTCGGTAGAGAATTCTCCAAAACATAAACACCATCAATTTCCTGTGAGCTCTGGGCCCAGATCCAGAAGTCCAGATCTCCCGTCCTGTCCAGATTTGGCCATAAGTGTATTCCACTTAGAGACAGAAAAACTCCACGTCCTCCTCTCTCCCCATCACTCTTTCTAACCCCGCTCTGTCCCTGTTCACAGCCCCACAGACGTGACACTGGACGCGTCTGCTCCCAGGGTCCGCCGCCTCAGCTGGAAGGTGGGCGGAGCTCGGCATTCCGATGACGGGCCTTTTCCCATTACATAATGGCAGGAGATAACATTCCAGCCTTCCATTCTCGCTCGGAGAAGACACAGACCTGCTCAGCTGTCAGAGGACACCGGCTCTCCTTCTAGAGTGCTTCTGCTGTGCGTCAGCGTGCGTTACCTCCGTGTGTGTTTGTCTTTTACCACACGGTGGTTCTTGTTAACACAGTTGTTGATCAGAATCAATAAACACAAAAAACCCAAATGGTAAATAGAACAGGGGTGTCGCACTCAATCACACAGCGGGCCAAAAACCAAAACACACCTTAGGTCGTAGGCCAAGCTGGATAAACATTCTAAACAACTTTAAAACCGTAACAAAATTATGAGCTACATATAAAGCATTACCTCCGATAATGCTAGTGTGAAGCTGAAATATGATAGTGCTGATAGCTGAAGATGCTGAAATTGATAGCAAAAAACGCTGAAGCTGATAGCTGAAAATGTTGAAGTTGATGAAAGCAAAAAAAAAAAAAAAAGAAAAAAAAGTTAAGTTAGCGGTGTCAAACTGCACAAAGGGCCAAAATTCATAACAGGATAAAGATTTATTGAATACACTAAAACACAGTTTTTTAAAACTTTAAAACTGTAAATTTTTAGCATAATTAAGAACTATAGCCATAGCATTACCTGCAATAATGCTAGTATGAATCTTTAAAGCTAATACCAGAAAACGCTGAAGCTGGTAACCAGCTAAAGTATTAGCTAAATACCAAATTAGCATAAAAAACTTTGAAAAAAAAACTAGGTTACCCAAAACAGCATGTAGCTGAAAATATAGTTAAACTTCAAAATAGCATAAAAAACTGGGAAAAGCCTAAATTAGCCAAAACAGCTAGCATGTAGCTGAAATATTAGCTACACTTTAAAACAGCCTAAAAAATCTTAGCAAATGCCAACACAGTCCGAGAAGCTAGCAGAATGCCAATTTTTAAAACCGTAACATTTTAACATAATAATGAATAACAAAAAGACACGAATATTATTCTAGAATGAATCCATGTAAATCCTTAAATAATTTTCAATATTTCACTCTCCATAAAAATATATTTTGTCAAATTATACAAGTTAGAAATGAGTGCAATATAACAAGGGGCCGTTAAAAACAATAAAATAAAATGATCCGGAGGGCCGGATCCGGCCCCCGGGCCTTGACTTCGACACGTGCCAGAAGGTCATCTAAGCTCCCATTAATGACTTTAGGACTGGTTTACTATTAGCCAGAACAACACAATTTAACTAAACTGCTTTATTAAACACACATCAGCACAAGCAGTATTTTTCCAAGATAAGATCCTGAGAACACTCTATTTTTTTCACATGAAATAACAGGTTCTTGAACATAACATCATATTTTCATTTGTTTTCCAGGTTCATCTCCATCATTTTCCTCTGTTGAGACAATTTCAGACCAAACCTCTTCAAGGCGTTCAGACGCTCTGCTGGAGAACAGGTCGTCTCGAGTCACTTGAGGGTCAGACTTGCTTGTTTTTTGTACAGTTCATCTCCGAGGGCTTCCATTCAGTCATGAGCAGCTCAACAGCGACACCTGTTGTGCAACAGAGGGAACGCAGCCGGTACCTTATTTTGTTACTCACACTCAGCTGCCTCTTTTTTTAGTCCAGCTGCTCGTTCATCCACATTTCTAATCAGCCAATCACATGATAGCCAGTAAATGTGTTTAATCAAGATGATCTACAGCAGTTCAAACAGAGCAAACTGAAGAAGAAAGGTGACTGAAATGATACAGTTGTTGGTGTCAGACGGGCTGGTCTGAGTGTTTCAGAAACTGCTGGGATTTTCCACAACCATCTCTTTGGGTTTACAGAGAAAAAGAGAAAAAGGTCAGAAAAAGAGAAAATATCTGTTGATGTCAGAGGAGACTGGTTCTAGCTGACAGAAAGACAGCAGTAAGTTAAATAACCACTGGTTACAACCTCAGTCTGCAGAAGAACATCTCTGGACAAACAACAACCTTGATGCAGATGGACTACAACAGCAGAAGAAGAACAAACTGGGTTCCGCTTCATTCAGCTAAGAACAGAAAACTGAGGCTACAATTCACACAGATTCACTAAAGAACTGGACAATAAAACATTTTCTGATCTGACGAGTCTCCATTTCTGCTGCAACATTCAGATGATGAGGTCAGAACTTGAAAGCATAGATCTATCCTGACGGTTAAAGCTGGTGCTGTCATGCTGTGGGGTCTATTCTTGGCACACCTTGCACCCCTTGGTACTAACTGATCACTGATAACTGTGTAGGAGGCCACGCCCTCCTACACAAATTCAGAACCCAGATTCAATTATGAATCTGGGTTCTGAAACCTTTTTAAAATGACAAAAAGGTTCGTCAGTCGGCAGTGAGACTACTTACCTATTTACTATACTAGCATAGGAGACTCTTGGCTGTCACGTACCATTCCTTATACCTTACACCTATACTATTCCCACTGCCACTGACTTACCTCACAGAACGATTTTCACTCGGTGCCTTATATATGCAACCAGATACACTTATTCCAAACTTTTGGTTTTGACTCCACTAGGATTTTAGCACATTTGAATTCCCTACAATTTCGTAATCATAAATAACATATGAAGACATGTAAATATGACTTTGAAAGGTTTTTATTTTAAATAAAAATACACTTTAAGCCACAGTGGGAAATGTGTGATGGAATCCCTGCCGGTTACCAACGGCGTGATTTCAAAAATCAACGCGGAAGCCCGCTGTATGCAAGCCATAACTTGCGTATGTGCAGGGTGTGATGCCATCTAGAAAGTAAGAAAACATTGCAGTATCGGCACTGACCAGAGAGGCTGGTGCTTAGAGTGAGCTCATTTTCACAAGGTCCCGTATTAAAATCCACTTTTCAGCCTCAAATAAACCCCTTTAAAGCCTGGTGCTTAAAGTCCAATGGTCCAATGGCTGCTGCTGCCGCTGGAAGACAGAATGCAGCAGCAGCAGATGCAGACGCAGCAGCTTTCTGTTTTCTCTCTGGCCTTGACGAAGCGTACGGCGTTCTCCATCTGTGTACCTGGAGCAGGAACCTTCCTCCGTGAGAAGTTGACAAAACTGATAAATGAAATGGGTAGACATTTCAGTGAGGGGACACAGGTTGATCTGATTATTGCAACATCAGACACACCTGTTCTTCATCTTCTCATAATCTGGTGTTCTCGTTAGTTAAAGCTAAAAAAGGCTCATCACCTCATACTGATGACAAACTGTGTCATGATTCTTAATGATTAAGAAACAGATCTTCTTAGGGTCCTCAGACTATTACAGGCTCTGCAGGGTCTAGGATTTAAAGTTTCCAAAGCTGTCAGAGGGCCGAGGGTGAAGCCCCGAAACTACATCAATTTTATGGACCCACTGGGAAGTTTACCAGTTGCTTCAAAAGACAGCAGCAGCCTTTACTCATAAAATGTGTTTAATACAATGATCTAAAACAATAACATAAAACCAGTTGTTTTAAGAAGGTCAAAAAAGGTACAAGACAACAAAAAAAATTAAAACTGGAGGTGACTATTGTCCATGCAATGGTCCGCTTTTCTTCTCGTCCCAGCCTCAGTCTCTTCAGTCGGTATACAGTCCTGCACTCCGTGCTGCCAGTGAGTATGCAATAAAACAAACCAACAAATAGATTTAAAAGAACACACCAGGTCATGCAATAATAAAAATCTGTTTCTAAAACCCAATTAAAAACACTGGCGATTGAGCTGCAGGCTGTGCAACAAATCCTGGTCACTGTGGGACACTTAACTTTGGGAGGGGTGAAGCCCATTCACCCCTCTACGTCTCCAAACGGCGGTGCACAAAAAAAACACGTCTTCGGATGAGCCGCCTCCCTCCTCGGGTCTTCCTCCCGCCGGCGTACTGCTAGCCACCGCCTCGATTTGGACCCGCAATGACCGTAGGTCGCGCTCTGCGTCTCCCGGACGTCAGGTTGTGGCGCGTCTCCGGCTCTCCCCAGTCCTCTCGTTTCGCGGCTGTGCCCACGCATCCAGGACCACACGATGCTCAATCTAAACAAAGCAAAGGCAATTGAAAAAACTCACAAAATTCTGATAGAAATAAAAAAGTTATGAACATTGTAAAAGACAATTTAACTTACAGCCATTTTTTGAATGTTTGACATATTCTTTTCTGTGGGAAAACAGAAGAAAATGTCATTACAGCTTCAGCATTTTGACTTAGAATACAACTTTAAGAAAGATCTTTATGCATAACTGAGTCATGGATGACTCTGTAACAAAGCTAATTTTCTTATCATCTTATATTCAGTAAGAATCAGCAGCTGTTAAGATAACTAATCCAGAAAGTTAACAAAACATATTTTCAATCTAGCATAAAAAGACCAAACATTAGCATGAAAAAACAAAGCAAAAATTGATTGTTTAACAATCTAATAACACACTCTCTACTAAAAACCTACCATATAAAAGTGAAATAACTCTTCCCCAGTGAGCATAAGCAGATAACTTATCCAGAAAGTGATTAAAAACACATTTAAAACTAGCATAAAAAGACGAGAAACTAGCATGAAAAAACCAAAGCCAGAAAATGATTGTTTTACATTCTAATAACACGGTTTTTTGGGTTTTATTTTAACTAAAAACCCACCAGAAAATAGTGAACTAACTCTTTCCAAATCATATCAATAACATTTCGGAACTTAAAACCAACTATTTCTCGTTCAAATAAAGAAGTTGTTTTAAAAAGGTCAAAAAAGGTACAAGACAAAAAAATAATTCCAACAAGAGATGAATATTGTCCATGCAATGGTCCGCTTTTCTTCTCGTCCCAGCCTCAGTCTCTTCAGTCGGTATACAGTCCTGCACTCCGTGCTGCCAGTAAGCATGCAATAAATCAAACCAACAAATAGATTTAAAAGAACACACCAGGGGCCCGTTTCAAGAAGCAGGTTCAACAAATTTAGAGTTGAAACCTGAACTTCAAGTCACTGGACTCAAAATTCCCGAACTTAGAGTTTTCGGTTTCAGAACAGCTGAAAATGTTTGATTCAATCAACTTGAAGTTGTTGGAACCAGAATCAGGTGCGAGCGTCGCCAGCATTAAAAGCCCTGATCAATGGAGCAAAGACAGCACGATTCACCATGGCAACGTGAACAAACACCTGAGTTACTTCCGGCGACGGAAATTGATAAGTTCCTGCAAGCATATGCAGACTACAAGAACATTTTCAGCAAGATAATAAACAGCTGCAGTGGTAGAACAGAGAGAAAACATCTGCAGAGTTAATGCATACGTCTACATTTGAATCATTTCAAATAACGAATAAATAATATCAGGAAGGTTATTTTGTCACTTGTAAAGTAAGGAATGGTTCTTGATCTGTCAATAATTTAACCAGTCATCTCAGTAATCGCATGAATGACCGTTTTCCTTACCCCCCCACCCCCCACACACACCACATACACACACGGATATCACTGCACACTAAAAAGAAACACTGTAGCTGCCTGAGATATGTTTAAAAAAAAAAGCATTTATTTAAATTTAAGTCTCAAGACTTAAAAAATATTCGCTGAAAATGTTTTTTTTAATTACAAAAACTGCAACGTGCTGGGGACGGGATTTGAACTTGAGATGTCAGAAGCGGAGGCGGCGTCGCTGACAACCGAACTAATACTTGTTAAGTGAATAATGAAGTATACGAGTTCAAAACCCTTACCAGTTTTTGATATTTATTGATTTCGGTTTTTGAGGATTTCAAATGATAAAAATAAAACTCCTTATTATTAATAGCAAATCCCTGGAATAACTCACTATTTATAAAGTCGTTCAAATAAAAATGAATCGGGGAAACTGCATCAATCGACTCGTGTCCTCAAATCCTCTCCCCACATAAATAACATTTCCTCTGGATTAATCCAGCCTCCTCTCTACATGATCCTCTATAAATGGACATGTCATTTTTGGTTTCTGCTGGTGGAAACGTGACGTCTCTAATGTGAATGTTCTCTAAATATTAATGAAGAACGCATATTTGAACATCTCTCACTTTAAAAAGGGGCGGAGACCGCAGAGAACTCAGAGTTTCCTGAAGAAAACCTGCTCCAGACCAGGTTTCGTTCACAGACTCAGTTGCCACAGTGATTGATTCTGAGTTCAGCTTAACCCGCTTCTTGAAACAGGCTTGGTTTCACCCACTTTCACGGGTTTGAGTTATCTCTCTTTCTCAAACCGAAAACTCTGAGTTTTGCTGCCGTTCAGAAGATGGTGAGTTTGATCCCCGCATCGGACGATCAAAACAAAAAACTTTAGATTGTGTCAATTGACAGAAAAATCTGCAAGATATTCACAAAGGTGTCTGAAATGGTTTAAGTGAAAAAAAAGTCTTTCAAACCCTGTATCAACAGTTTGTTTAGTGCTTGTTTTTCAGATTCAATCCACAACTTGAAGCCAATTGAACCTTTCTGTTCTCTCATGGAGTCCAGATGAGCCCAGGAATATGTCAACAAAATGTTTTATTTTCTACAAAACATAATAAAACACCTTTAATAGTCTTTATTGTTTCTGGGGTTTTGTTTCCATGTCCTCTCTCCATTCCTGCACACTTTTCCCCATCGCGTCAACTTACAGAAAAATCCTTAATATATTAACAACAAATGCATCTGAAACCATTTCAGACATGTGTAAATATCTCAGGGATATTTCTGTAAATTGACAGCTAATTTTTTTTCTTTTGATGGTTGGAACCGGGCGGTGAACTGGCGAGCTTCTGAGCGGCATCACACCCCTCCTCTCCCAATGAGAAGATTGTCAACCTGCCTTTGAACACTAATCAAAAGGGATGTATTAGCTTGATGGAGGCTCTGCAGTGGTATTACTGCTAGAATCTGGGTTCTGAAACCTTTTCAAAATGACAAAAAGGTTCGTCAGTCAGAGGTGAGACTACTTACCTATTTACTATACTAGCATAGGAGACTCTTGGCTGTCACGTACCATTCCTTATACCTTACACCTATACTATTCCCACTGCCACTGACTTACCTCACAGAACGATTTTCACTGGGCGTCTTATATATGCAACCATTATACACTTATTCCAAACTTTTGGTTTTGACTCCACTAGGATTTTAGCACATTTGAATTCCCTACAATTTCTTAATTATAAATAACATATGAAGACATGTAAATATGACTTTGAAAGGTTTTTATTTTAAATAAAAATACACTTTAAGCCACAGTGGGAAATGTGTGATGGAATCCCTGCCGGTTACCAACGGCGTGATTTCAAAAATCAACACGGAAGCCCGCTGTATGCAAGCCATAACTTGCGTATGTGCAGGGTGTGATGCCATCTAGAAAGTAAGAAAACATTGCAGTACCGGCACTGACCGGAGAGGCTGGTGCTTAGAGTGAGCTCATTTTCATAAGGTCCCGTAATAAAATCCTCTTTTTCAGCCTCAAATAAACCTCTTTAAATCCTGGTGCTTAAAGTCCAATGGCTTCGTGTTTGATCAATGAAAATTCTGAGAGGAATGATTCTTTTTATCTAATTTTGTTTCTTATTTTTTTATTTTTTTCTAAATATAATTTCTTTTCGCTTACTGAGGGGGCGGGCTTTTGATGATTGACAGATGAGGATTGCGGTGGATTTCGGGAGTTAAACTCTGGTGTCTTCTGCTGTGTTTAGCATGAGCGCTATTTTAGGATTTTTTGTCCTGCTGCCGTGCTGTAAAGTGTTCTAAAACACTCTGTGGGAGTCATCTGGTGTCTTTTGACCAGAAAGTAAAAAAAAAAATAACTTGATATTTACCGGAAATAAACCATCAATACAGATTATGATTGTTTCTATTAAAGATTGAATTTTTCAAACTCTCAAAAGCTAATCACATCAGTGTTTTCAACATGAATAACCTTTGATGTTTAGTGTTAAAAATATTGAAGTTTTCCTTAGTATTTTTAATCATAGTTGTTTTCTTTTATTGAAGTCACGATATATAAGGGCGGGATTCAGAGATGCTACAGTTACACCACAATATCTTCATGTAAAGTGACTGACTTCACACAGGTGATTCGGATTTTTTGTTTTTTCATTATATTTTTATTAGAATTGGACCACAGAAAAGTAAGCAAACAGAAAACTTATGACAAGATTGTATAACAAAGACAGAGGTCCAACCATATATAAATGAGTTCAGTCCGTTATTCCATAGGAAGTCAGGTATTGTCCAGGCAATGTAAGACAGTAACAAGCAGAGAAAGAAGAAAAGGGGAAAGACAATAAAAAATACATATATTAAACAAAATAGAGGATAAAAACAATGAAAAATTAAGAGAAAATATGCCCTAATATTATCACAGCAGGGTACAATATGTTTCCCAACATGTACACTTATGAAGGTATATAGACTGATATAAATGTTTGTCTCTATCTTAACAAATTAGTATAGTACATATAGTTGGTAACATAGATCAGGTCACACAGAACTTGTGGTGTAACTCTTTCCATAAGCAGGGAGATCAGAGTTCCACTCCTTCTCAATACCTTTCAAGGTAAGAATATATATATGTATATATACTCATGCACGCATACCCATATCTATTTATATACATAGACACACATACCTACACACTCGCGTGCAAATATTTATATATCTATACATCCATAAATAGATATGCATATATAAAATAAAAAAAAAAGAAAAAAAAAAGACACAATTGTAAAGCTCTTGGTATCAAACAAATTCTGGTCTAGATGTGGCAATGAATTGGATCCATTTATTCCAACTATGATAAAAATTTTCCTTTTGAATCCTGAATTGATATGTCAATTTTTCCATCCTAAATATTTCTAAAACAATTCCAACCCAGTCATCCTGAGTAGGCTGAGTTGGACTCGGCCATCTCCTTGTTATTGCTTTTTTACAAGCTACCAGTGTTGGGACTAACGCCGTTTAAGTATAACGGCGTTACTAACGGCGTTATAAATCAAGTAATTTAGTAATCTAACTAATTACTTTCATCCTCGCTGTAACGCCGTTATAGTTACTTCGTGTAAATCGCGGCGCGTTACTTCAAAGTTTGATGATCTTGCTGGAGCTGGGCGCTTCGCACCACAAAGTTGCTTGTGTAATGCGGAGGGAGATCTCGAATGCGAGATCGTGATTGGTTAAAGTGTCAAGTGGGCGGATACTAGCTCGCGAGCATGAGCCCGTCACCATAACGCCGGGGTCACACTGGACGCGGAAGCGCTGCGAAGCGGAGTCCGCGCCGCTTCCGCTCAGCTCTGTAGTTCACGCCAGACGGCATTTTCCGCGGCGGTCCACAGGCGCTTCTGCTAGAGCTTTTTTGTTTTTGCCATCATGGTTGATAATTTCATAGCCTAAAGACATTAACCCATGTTTCTGCTAAGAAAAACTGCTCTCTCAAAACCCCGCCCACCCGCTCTGTCGGTCCACTGTACTGATCTGTGTGTGCGCGCGTGTGCATCTCTGTTTTGTGTGTGTCTGTGCGCACGCGCTCGCAGGTGTGTGTGTGTGTGTGTAGGTAAATTAATAAACTACAATTATTAACCCATATTTCTGCTAACAGGAGCAGCTCTCTGTATCTCTTTTTCTCTCCCAAAATCCTGCAGCCCCGCCCACTCGCTCCGGAGTCTGCTCACTGCGTTGATCTGTGTGCGCTCGTGTCTGTCTGTGTTGTGTGTGTTTTATAAATATGACCCCCTGTTTCTGCTAGGATGAGCTGCTCTCTGCCTCTCTGTTGTCGTTTTATTAACTCCCGAAACTCCTCACCCCGCACCGGAGTCTATCCACGTTGATCTGCGTGTGTACGTGTCTGTGAAAAAAAGAAAAAAAAAAGTGTGCGTGTCTGTCTGTTTTGTGTGTCTCTGTGCTCGCGTGCGCACGTTTGTGATGTGATTGTATGTTTATATCCGTGTCTACCGTGTAGCATGAATGGCTAGCAATTAATACTCATATGAAGGGTTGAATATGTGATATTCGCCTTCAGATCTGGTCAAAGTTATAAAGTTTATTAATCTGCAATTCTCAGATTCACCTGTAGGGGGCACCACCTCCTCAAGGAGGAAATTATCACTTTAATTATTAGTTGTTATTTCTAATTAATAAAGTAATACTCAAATTTATCAGTCTACTTATCCAAAAGGAAACGTGAGTGTCTTTACCTTTGAAGGGACGTTTTGTGAACCATGGAAATTATGAGACAGAACAACGACTTCTTATACACGTTCATTTATTGCATAAAACTGGATTAACAAGAAGGATTATTGAGTGTGAAAGCACAGCATTGATTATACTTTGCAGAGATGAAAAGAAGAAAGAAAACACTTTTTCTAAAACTATTCAAAATGTATAAGTGAAGAGCAAAAAAAAAAAGAAGTTTAAAACAAATTCAAGTTATGTAAATGGTTTGAAGGTGTATGACTGTAATGTCTGATGTGTCTGATCTAATGCAAAAATAATGTTTTAATAAAATCGAGATAAATGTCCTTCTGGTGATTGAAGCAATAGTTACTTAGTTAAATTCTAAATCAAAGAAACTATGCCTCTGACCATAGACAGTAGAACGCTGGAGCAAGTCTCCTCACCAAAGCGGTCTGGTTCTGGTTCCAAAGAGCCCAGAGGGTCCCTCGTTCTTGCAGCTTTGAGAGACGGCTCTTCTCCCGAGAAGCCAGCCAAGTGTTGGAGTTAGAATCGATTCCCACAGGAAGATTCAGGTCGGTGTCCAGAGTCTGAGTATCAAGTGGTCAAATCAGGCTTGGTTCCAAAAATTAGCGACTAAATTAAAAGTTTTCAAAGCTGGCCGGGCTACAAAAACTTAATAATTATTTTGTCACTTATAAAAATTAGAAAGAAAAATGAAAAGTTAAAATTGCATAAAACGTAAAAAGGTTGAAGTTCGGTTGTTTAATCTTAAAGATGGAAAATCTCACAGAAGTTTTCATCTCGAAGCTATTAAAATCTTACAAGTTAATTCTCTGTTCTGAGTTCTCTTTGTTCTGAGTTTCCCTCCAAAAATCTCCTGTCCTCTGCTTGGAGCTACCTTCTCTGTTTTCTGAGAGTGTCCTCTCTCCTTGACTGCTGGACTTGTTCTGACTGACTGCCTTTTCTCAACTGATCAGAACTTCCACCGTTCGGAAGTCCCGCTGGATCGAGCCTGGAGGGGTTAACCAATCAGGAATGAGCTGAGCTTGCCTTACGCCCTCACAAAATTAACATCTTCCAATGAAATGTGAAAATTTAAATTTGTGGGTGTGTTTGTATGCGCTTGTCTCAGAAGGCAGACCTGACTCCACAAACATCTCTACGAACATTAAAGAAATAAAGAAACATTTAATCCTTCTTAATCAACTCGTCTCATAAGTAGAAACCCCTTTTGGGCTGGAAAGAAACACAAAATAATAATAATCACCAACATTTAAAAGATAATACAATCACAATGAAATTCCACACAAGATGAAAGCGAGAATCAAAGTGAAATGATTTTTTTTTTTTCTTTTGAAACTCTTCCTGTGGAAAGATTGAACAACTTTAGTTAAATTCACTAAGATAAAAAGACAACTGTTTAAGGTAACAAGTTATAAAAAACATTCCATAACAAGAACAAAGAAAAATCCTCCTATAGAGCACATCTGGTGTGAGTGTGACTGGGTTTGCCTGCAAGGCTGTTAAATTTAATCTCGGTGGCGTCCCGGATTGGTGATCCTCAGACCTGTGAAATGTCGATTGTCAACAAATGGTGCTGTTTGGTCTACATCAAAAGCAACCTTATCACCAAAAGGTCCTGTTCTGTGGCTACATGTATATCATTTGTCTCTTGTGGTTCCAGAAAGTCTGCTAAACCTCGTAAAAAGATGTTTATTCAATCACTCTCTTGGAGGTGGGAGTTTTGAGGCCACAGAGGTCTCCTCTGATTGTCGCAGGATCTTCCTTGTCCCGGGCTGAGCAGATGCGTCTTTAGCGTGGGGGTAAAGACAGGTAGCAATTTATGCGGCGGGCCAACATTCCGTTGTTTAAGGTCTGGAGCGGGGTGAAACATCTGGGTCTGTCATGCTACATATCCCCCCTTTGTTTCGACTTGTTCCTGTGGAATTGGTTGAAACACCAAATAAAAACGATGCATGGCATTCCTAGATGAACCTTCTGGAAGCCGCTGGAACGCCAGAGTAATCCGCTGAAAACAGTGGGATCAGAGTAATTCAGTGAAAGGGGGTCAAAACATCCGGGTAATCCTCACGAGAGCCACCGGTGCTGGGCGAGTCTTCTGGGAGCGTTGGACGTTCAGCCGGGTCCTCAGGCAGGTGTGGGGGTACCTGCAACTTTACTGCTGTGGTCAGAGGCGTGACTCAAATCTTAAAATGAGTCTAAATATTCACTTAATCTTAGTTACTAGAGTAATGTAATAGTCTAAGGGTCTAGATCTAAGTGTTCTATAATGAAGAAAACAACATAGAGAGGAAGAGAAAAGAAGAAAGAGAAATAAGAGTAGCTGTTCAGGTTAGGCAGGAGTGCCTGCAACCTCACAGAGGATCGACGAGGTTGAGAAAGGCTGGAGAGAGAGGTTCTGCTCTAATGTTCTTCTCGAGGGCCCCCCCCCCTGACCTGTTGCTATCATTGTTATCTCTTTCAGCAAATCTCCGTCGGGTACCTCTCGATGGTTTGTCACCCAAAAATGACCACTCGCGTCTGGTAAACTCTGGCTGCCTTTCAATGAAACGGATTACCTCACGGCTCGAAGTAAGATTGATGAGATCGATCTTATCTTGAATGATGGCATCTGGATAGTTCTTGAGATAGAACTCAATGTCATCCAGGTATGCTCGAGGATCATTAGGGCCACCAGGGGTTGGTTCGAATCTGGTAAGATTTCGAGAAATTTTGTCTAAATCTCGATCAGAAGGACCATGATGACGAGATTCATCTGCCCTAAAGTCATGGAATCGATTCGCCTGTGTCGACCTTGGAGTCCGTGCAGAAAAGGAGGCAGGTGCAGGTGCTAAAAGAGATAATCCGCCAGAACCATCCTTTTTAGCCTGTGCACCCCCCTTTCGTCTTTGAAAGTTGGATGAATCGGCTGACAGGTGTCAGATTCAAAAGATGGCTTGATGTCTGCTGTTGCAGACTTAGGTTCCACCATCAAGTGTTCATATTGTTGATCGGAGGCTTCTCGTTTGGTGTGGTGTAAGCTAGTTGCTCTTGCATTAGCTCAACCTGTCCTTTTTGGTCATCTAACTGTCTGGTTAGATTAGCATTTTCTCGTTGCAATGTAATTATATCGTCTTCAGCTGCATGCAGTCCTATTTGAGAAGCTTCGTAAGCTTCTTTAACCTCCATGAACTGCAATTGTTTTGCTACCAGTTTATGCTGATAGGCTGGGGCCTGGGATTCGCAGTCTTTTATTTCTCTTTTAATTTGATCATTTTCAGTTTTTAGTTCTTCATTCTGAGTCGTCAGTGCAGTGACCTGACGCTCCAACTCATCTGTTTGTCTTGGAGCAACCTCGCGCTGATGCTGCAAAAGTTTATTCTCCTCCTGGGTTTGAGAAAGTTTCTGCGAGCGCGTGTCGAGCTTCCCTAGCGCATGGTTTAACAAACTATGAGCGGTTTTGAGTCGAGCTGTGAGCAGTATGGCTAGGCTACCAAGTGTTTTGGTCAACTCCTTATCCTTCGGTGGATCATTGGTAATTTCATCCACTACCTCAGAGAGCTTAGTCTCCAGTTCAGATGCGGTTAAGTTCTGAACTTGACCTTCAAAACCTGGAATGTGATTTTCAGTGATTTCTGTCAAGGCAGCTTCTAGATCATCAAAAAGGTCCCTATGGCTAGAGGCCTCAGAAGAAACTGCGTCAGTCATTTCTAAATCTGTTGCTCAGCTGATGAGGAATGAAGCTGGAGGGTTTAGACAGCTTTGTTTAGCCTCAATTAGCAAGTACCGAAACTTTAGCTTTTAGCTTTCAAATCACTATATCATTAGCTTTTAGCCCCTTAGCATTAGCAATTAGCATTAGCGTTAGCTTTAGCCTTTTAGCTTTTAGCATTTACACCTAACTGCCAGTAGGGGGAGATGACAAGTGTGATATCTATTTCAAGCCACAAAGGGGAGTCAATGAACCACTGACTTAGCAGACCTTCCACCTACTGCTGTCTACCTAGATTGCACAAACTTTCAAGTCTCTGAGTGGATTAAATATAGGTCTCTATATCTATGCTTCCACAGTCAACCTGCTTTGGTTCAATGCAGTCCAAGTACACACACCTCCTCTAGGCCAGTACGTCTATGGATATTAATCCCAACCTGTAACTTGGTTCAACACACAACTTCTGATTATTATTAGAAGAGGGTAACACCTCTGGCTCAGAGGTCCACCTCCTATGACCCTGACTGCGTCACAGCTTTAGCCACACCCCTTGGGTGACCCGGAAGTTCCTCCTTCCTTTCTCCTCAGTTTTACTCAGCGCTCGTCGCGAACACACCTAAAGCAGGCAGTTTTTTAGCAGGGCAGCTAAACGTCCTGAAGACAAAGCAGTTACTCACAGCAAACCCTAAAGCTGGAAAAACGGAGTGATTGCAACTTTTGGATTTAAGCTAGTTTGGTGTAACAACTTGCTATCTCTAAGGTGTCTTTTGCACTGATAAAGTAGGGACAAAGGGTCTGCAGACCGCGCCTGCGTGTGCTTTGAGCACAAGAAAAAGGGGGTCAGGTCTGCCAACAGACTGATAATTGCTCCTTCAGAGAGCTTATCACACAGCCCAAAACGCGCAGTTATATCCTAAAATCCTTGTTAATTTTAGTAACCCGCTACGGCTGACAATAGTGCTTTCCTGCACTTTCATAAGACGTTTACGTCTTATAAACGTCCACTCATAGATAAATCTATGGGGTGAGGTCCGGCCGGAATCCTCAGCCGCTGGGACGACGGAAGTCGGGCCTGTGTCCTGGAACACGCAGGTACACAGCCAGAACTTTCCGTGGAGAGAATTACACAAGACAGGAACACGCTGAACTTCTGTAATCTTTCCAAAGGCCTTTTAACTTATTAAAACGCATAAGCATAAATGCGCAAATGCATGCAAATTATCACGGTTCTGCTCCGTGCAGAAAAGTTCTGTTTCACAGAATCATCTGTTACGCTGATCGCACAGCGTCACAGGCTTCCAAAGCCACACAAACAAGTTCTCAGTCTTAAATAAGGGAAAAGTCAACAGCTCAGAGTACTCAGGAATTTCATTCAGAACCGCAGTTACGTTTTAGATGCACAAACCTTTCACTAATCTGTTTATCCCAATATTTCCAAGTTCACAAAACGTTTTCAGAGGCCTCACACGGGGCACCATAAATATATCTGTAGCATGAATGGCTAGCAATTAATACTCATATGAAGGTTGAATATGTGATATTCGCCTTCAGATCTGGTCAAGTTATAAAGTTTATTAATCTGCAATTCTCAGATTCACCTGTAGGGGGCACCACCTCCTCAAGGAGGAAATTATCACTTTAATTATTAGTTGTTATTTCTAATTAATAAAGTAATACTCAAATTTATCAGTCTACTTATCCAAAAGGAAACGTGAGTGTCTTTACCTTTGAAGGGACGTTTTGTGAACCATGGAAATTATGAGACAGAACAACGACTTCTTATACACGTTCATTTATTGCATAAAACTGGATTAACAAGAAGGATTATTGAGTGTGAAAGCACAGCATTGATTATACTTTGCAGAGATGAAAAGAAGAAAGAAAACACTTTTCTAAAACTATTCAAAATGTATAAGTGAAGAGCAAAAAAAAAGAAGTTTAAAACAAATTCAAGTTATGTAAATGGTTTGAAGGTGTATGACTGTAATGTCTGATGTGTCTGATCTAATGCAAAAAATAATGTTTTAATAAAATCGAGATAAATGTCCTTCTGGTGATTGAAGCAATAGTTACTTAGTTAAATTCTAAATCAAAGAAAACTCTGCCTCTGACCACAAACAGTAGAACGCTGGAGCAAGTCTCCTCACCAAAGCGGTCTGGTTCTGGTTCCAAAGAGCCCAGAGGGTCCCTCGTTCTTGCAGCTTTGAGAGACGGCTCTTCTCCCGAGAAGCCAGCCAAGTGTTGGAGTTAGAATCGATTCCCACAGGAAGATTCAGGTCGGTGTCCAGAGTCTGAGTATCAAGTGGTCAAATCAGGCTTGGTTCCAAAAATTAGCGACTAAATTAAAATTTTCAAAGCTGGCCGGGCTACAAAAACTTAATAATTATTTTGTCACTTATAAAAATTAGAAAGAAAAATGAAAAGTTAAAATTGCATAAAACGTAAAAGGTTGAAGGTTCGGTTTGTTTAATCTTAAAGATGGAAAAATCTCACAGAAGTTTCATCTCGAAGCTATTAAAATCTACAAGTTAATTCTCTGTTCTGAGTTCTCTTTGTTCTGAGTTTCCCTCCAAAATCTCCTGTCCTCTGCTGGAGCTACCTTCTCTGTTTTCTGAGAGTGTCCTCTCTCCTTGACTGCTGGACTTGTTCTGACTGACTGCCTTTCTCAACTGATCAGAACTTCCACCGTTCGGAGTCCCGCTGGATCGAGCCTGGAGGGTTTTACGCCCTCACAAAATTAACATCTTCCAATGAAATGTGAAAATTTAAATTTGTGGGTGTGTTTGTATGCGCTTGTCTCAGAAGGCAGACCTGACTCCACAAACATCTACGAACATTAAAGAAATAAAGAAACATTTAATCCTTCTTAATCAACTCGTCTCATAAGTAGAAACCCCTTTTGGGCTGGAAAGAAACACAAAATAATAATAATCACCAACATTTAAAAGATAATACAATCACAATGAAATTCCACACAAGATGAAGCGAGAATCAAAGTGAAATGATTTTTTTTTTTCTTTTGAAACTCTTCCTGTGGAAAGATTGAACAACTTTAGTTAAATTCACTAAGATAAAAAGACAACTGTTAAGGTAACAAGTTATAAAACATTCCATAACAAGAACAAAGAAAAATCCTCCTTAGAGCACATCTGGTGTGAGTGTGACTGGGTTTGCTGCAAGGCTGTAAATTTAATCTCGGTGGCGTCCCGGATTGGTGATCCTCAGACCTGTGAAATGTCGATTGTCAACAAATGGTGCTGTTTGGTCTACATCAAAAGCAACCTTATCACCAAAAGGTCCTGTTCTGTGGCTACATGTATATCATTTGTCTCTTGTGGTTCCAGAAAGTCTGCTAAACCTCGTAAAAAGATGTTTATTCAATCACTCTCTTGGAGGTGGGAGTTTTGAGGCCACAGAGGTCTCCTCTGATTGTCGCAGGATCTTCCTTGTCCCGGGCTGAGCAGATGCGTCTTTAGCGTGGGGGTAAAGACAGGTAGCAATTTATGCGGCGGGCCAACATTCCGTTGTTTAAGGTCTGGAGCGGGGTGAAACATCTGGGTCTGTCATGCTACATATCCCCCCTTTGTTTCGACTTGTTCCTGTGGAATTGGTTGAAACACCAAATAAAAACGATGCATGGCATTCCTAGATGAACCTTCTGGAAGCCGCTGGAACGCCAGAGTAATCCGCTGAAAACAGTGGGATCAGAGTAATTCAGTGAAAGGGGGTCAAAACATCCGGGTAATCCTCACGAGAGCCACCAGGGTGCTGGGCGAGTCTTCTGGGAGCGTTGGACGTTCAGCCGGGTCCTCAGGCAGGTGTGGGGGTACCTGCAACTTTACTGCTGTGGTCAGAGGCGTGACTCAAATCTTAAAATGAGTCTAATATTCACTTAATCTTAGTTACTAGAGTATGTAATAGTCTAAGGGTCTAGATCTAAGTGTTTCTATAATGAAGAAAACAACATAGAGAGGAAGAGAAAAGAAGAAAGAGAAATAAGAGTAGCTGTTCAGGTTAGGCAGGAGTGCCTGCAACCTCACAGAGGATCGACGAGGTTGAGAAAGGCTGGAGAGAGAGGTTCTGCTCTAATGTTCTTCTCGAGGGCCCCCCCCCTGACCTGTTGCTATCATTGTTATCTCTTTCAGCAAATCTCCGTCGGGTACCTCTCGATGGTTTGTCACCCAAAAATGACCACTCGCGTCTGGTAAACTCTGGCTGCCTTTCAATGAAACGGATTACCTCACGGCTCGAAGTAAGATTGATGAGATCGATCTTATCTTGAATGATGGCATCTGGATAGTTCTTGAGATAGAACTCAATGTCATCCAGGTATGCTCGAGGATCATTAGGGCCACCAGGGGTTGGTTCGAATCTGGTAAGATTTCGAGAAATTTTGTCTAAATCTCGATCAGAAGGACCATGATGACGAGATTCATCTGCCCTAAAGTCATGGAATCGATTCGCCTGTGTCGACCTTGGAGTCCGTGCAGAAAAGGAGGCAGGTGCAGGTGCTAAAAGAGATAATCCGCCAGAACCATCCTTTTTAGCCTGTGCACCCCCCTTTTCGTCTTTGAAAGTTGGATGAATCGGCTGACAGGTGTCAGATTCAAAAGATGGCTTGATGTCTGCTGTTGCAGACTTAGGTTCCACCATCAAGTGTTCATATTGTTGATCGGAGGCTTCTCGTTTGGTGGTGGTGTAAGCTAGTTGCTCTTGCATTAGCTCAACCTGTCCTTTTTGGTCATCTAACTGTCTGGTTAGATTAGCATTTTCTCGTTGCAATGTAATTATATCGTCTTCAGCTGCATGCAGTCCTATTTGAGAAGCTTCGTAAGCTTCTTTAACCTCCATGAACTGCAATTGTTTTGCTACCAGTTTATGCTGATAGGCTGGGGCCTGGGATTCGCAGTCTTTTATTTCTCTTTTAATTTGATCATTTTCAGTTTTTAGTTCTTCATTCTGAGTCGTCAGTGCAGTGACCTGACGCTCCAACTCATCTGTTTGTCTTGGAGCAACCTCGCGCTGATGCTGCAAAAGTTTATTCTCCTCCTGGGTTTGAGAAAGTTTCTGCGAGCGCGTGTCGAGCTTCCCTAGCGCATGGTTTAACAAACTATGAGCGGTTTTGAGTCGAGCTGTGAGCAGTATGGCTAGGCTACCAAGTGTTTTGGTCAACTCCTTATCCTTCGGTGGATCATTGGTAATTTCATCCACTACCTCAGAGAGCTTAGTCTCCAGTTCAGATGCGGTTAAGTTCTGAACTTGACCTTCAAAACCTGGAATGTGATTTTCAGTGATTTCTGTCAAGGCAGCTTCTAGATCATCAAAAAGGTCCCTATGGCTAGAGGCCTCAGAAGAAACTGCGTCAGTCATTTCTAAATCTGTTGCTCAGCTGATGAGGAATGAAGCTGGAGGGTTTAGACAGCTTTGTTTAGCCTCAATTAGCAAGTACCGAAACTTTAGCTTTTAGCTTTCAAATCACTATATCATTAGCTTTTAGCCCCTTAGCATTAGCAATTAGCATTAGCGTTAGCTTTAGCCTTTTAGCTTTTAGCATTTACACCTAACTGCCAGTAGGGGGAGATGACAAGTGTGATATCTATTTCAAGCCACAAGGGGGAGTCAATGAACCACTGACTTAGCAGACCTTCCACCTACTGCTGTCTACCTAGATTGCACAAACTTTCAAGTCTCTGAGTGGATTAAATATAGGTCTCTATATCTATGCTTCCACAGTCAACCTGCTTTGGTTCAATGCAGTCCAAGTACACACACCTCCTCTAGGCCAGTACGTCTATGGATATTAATCCAACCTGTAACTTGGTTCAACACACAACTTCTGATTATTATTAGAAGAGGGTAACACCTCTGGCTCAGAGGTCCACCTCCTATGACCCTGACTGCGTCACAGCTTTAGCCACACCCCTTGGGTGACCCGGAAGTTCCTCCTTCCTTTCTCCTCAGTTTTACTCAGCGCTCGTCGCGAACACACCTAAAGCAGGCAGTTTTTTAGCAGGGGCAGCTAAACGTCCTGAAGACAAAGCAGTTACTCACAGCAAACCCTAAAGCTGGAAAAACGGAGTGATTGCAACTTTTGGATTTAAGCTAGTTTGGTGTAACAACTTGCTATCTCTAAGGTGTCTTTTGCACTGATAAAGTAGGGACAAAGGGTCTGCAGACCGCGCCTGCGTGTGCTTTGAGCACAAGAAAAAGGGGGGTCAGGTCTGCCAACAGACTGATAATTGCTCCTTCAGAGAGCTTATCACACAGCCCAAAACGCGCAGTTATATCCTAAAATCCTTGTTAATTTTAGTAACCCGCTACGGCTGACAATAGTGCTTTCCTGCACTTTCATAAGACGTTTACGTCTTATAAACGTCCACTCATAGATAAATCTATGGGGTGAGGTCCGGCCGGAATCCTCAGCCGCTGGGACGACGGAAGTCGGGCCTGTGTCCTGGAACACGCAGGTACACAGCCAGAACTTTCCGTGGAAAGAATTACACAAGACAGGAACACGCTGAACTTCTGTAATCTTTCCAAAGGCCTTTTAACTTATTAAAACGCATAAGCATAAATGCGCAAATGCATGCAAATTATCACGGTTCTGCTCCGTGCAGAAAAGTTCTGTTTCACAGAATCATCTGTTACGCTGATCGCACAGCGTCACAGGCTTCCAAAGCCACAAAACAAGTTCTCAGTCTTAAATAAGGGAAAACAACAGCTCAGAGTACTCAGGAATTTCATTCAGAACCGCAGTTACGTTTTAGATGCACAAACCTTTCACTAATCTGTTTATCCCAATATTTCCAAGTTCACAAAACGTTTTCAGAGGCCTCACACGGGGCACCATAAATATATCTGTAGCATGAATGGCTAGCAATTAATACTCATATGAAGGGTTGAATATGTGATATTCGCCTTCAGATCTGGTCAAAGTTATAAAGTTTATTAATCTGCAATTCTCAGATTCACCTGTAGGGGGCACCACCTCCTCAAGGAGGAAATTATCACTTTAATTATTAGTTGTTATTTCTAATTAATAAAGTAATACTCAAATTTATCAGTCTACTTATCCAAAAGGAAACGTGAGTGTCTTTACCTTTGAAGGGACGTTTTGTGAACCATGGAAATTATGAGACAGAACAACGACTTCTTATACACGTTCATTTATTGCATAAAACTGGATTAACAAGAAGGATTATTGAGTGTGAAAGCACAGCATTGATTATACTTTGCAGAGATGAAAAGAAGAAAGAAAACACTTTTTCTAAAACTATTCAAAATGTATAAGTGAAGAGCAAAAAAAAAGAAGTTTAAAACAAATTCAAGTTATGTAAATGGTTTGAAGGTGTATGACTGTAATGTCTGATGTGTCTGATCTAATGCAAAAATAATGTTTTAATAAAATCGAGATAAATGTCCTTCTGGTGATTGAAGCAATAGTTACTTAGTTAAATTCTAAATCAAAGAAAACTCTGCCTCTGACCACAAACAGTAGAACGCTGGAGCAAGTCTCCTCACCAAAGCGGTCTGGTTCTGGTTCCAAAGAGCCCAGAGGGTCCCTCGTTCTTGCAGCTTTGAGAGACGGCTCTTCTCCCGAGAAGCCAGCCAAGTGTTGGAGTTAGAATCGATTCCCACAGGAAGATTCAGGTCGGTGTCCAGAGTCTGAGTATCAAGTGGTCAAATCAGGCTTGGTTCCAAAAATTAGCGACTAAATTAAAAGTTTTCAAAGCTGGCCGGGCTAAAAACTTAATAATTATTTTGTCACTTATAAAAATTAGAAAGAAAAATGAAAAGTTAAAATTGCATAAACGTAAAAAGGTTGACGGTTCGGTTTGTTTAATCTTAAAGATGGAAAAATCTCACAGAAGTTTTCATCTCGAAGCTATTAAAATCTTACAAGTTAATTCTCTGTTCTGAGTTCTCTTTGTTCTGAGTTTCCCTCCAAAAATCTCCTGTCCTCTGCTTGGAGCTACCTTCTCTGTTTTCTGAGAGTGTCCTCTCTCCTTGACTGCTGGACTTCTTCTGACTGACTGCCTTTTCTCACTGATCAGAACTTCCACCGTTCGGAGTCCCGCTGGATCGAGCCTGGAGGGGTTAACAATCAGGAATGAGCTGAGCTTGCCTTACGCCCTCACAAAATTAACATCTTCCAATGAAATGTGAAAATTTAAATTTGTGGGTGTGTTTGTATGCGCTTGTCTCAGAAGGCAGACCTGACTCCACAAACATCTCTACGAACATTAAAGAAATAAAGAAACATTTAATCCTTCTTAATCAACTCGTCTCATAAGTAGAAACCCTTTTGGGCTGGAAAGAAACACAAAAATAATAATAATCACCAACATTTAAAAAGATAATACAATCACACTGAAATTCCACACAAGATGAAGCGAGAATCAAAGTGAAATGATTTTTTTTTTCTTTTGAAACTCTTCCTGTGGAAAGATTGAACAACTTTAGTTAATTCACTAAGATAAAAAGACAACTGTTAAGGTAACAAGTTATAAAAACATTCCATAACAAGAACAAAGAAAAATCCTCCTTAGAGCACATCTGGTGTGAGTGTGACTGGGTTTGCTGCAAGGCTGTAAATTTAATCTCGGTGGCGTCCCGGATTGGTGATCCTCAGACCTGTGAAATGTCGATTGTCAACAAATGGTGCTGTTTGGTCTACATCAAAAGCAACCTTATCACCAAAAGGTCCTGTTCTGTGGCTACATGTATATCATTTGTCTCTTGTGGTCCAGAAAGTCTGCTAAACCTCGTAAAAAGATGTTTATTCAATCACTCTCTTGGAGGTGGGAGTTTTGAGGCCACAGAGGTCTCCTCTGATTGTCGCAGGATCTTCCTTGTCCCGGGCTGAGCAGATGCGTCTTTAGCGTGGGGGTAAAGACAGGTAGCAATTTATGCGGCGGGCCAACATTCCGTTGTTTAAGGTCTGGAGCGGGGTGAAACATCTGGGTCTGTCATGCTACAACCGCCTGTTTAGATACAAAAACATGATCACATCTCGGACCAAAGATTTGAGAAGTTGCTGCTGTTGCGCTACAATCAGTGGTTCAAAAATTAAAGCATTGAAACATTAACTGGCTGCTTATGCTGGTGGCATTGTTAAAGTTCAGGTTAAGGTGCAATAAAGAATGTTTAAATGATCAGACATAAAGTATTGTTACTGTGCTCCTAATATTCTTGTTAGGATACTTGTGTTATGTTGATACTTGGAACCTTTACTTTTATTTTTATACAAAGTTTTGGTTTTATCTAAGTTTATTATTGTTGATATTTATAGTTTGCGTGTTTTGTTGTTGTTAAATTTTATAAATAAAGACAATGTTTAAAGCTGGTGACAGCAGAGATTTTGTACTTGACAGTTATTTATAATTGTTTATTGTTTGCACTTTCAGTTTTTTAAGCCATTTTGTTTAATTATAAGTTTAGGTAAGATACTTGAAGTATGTTAATAGTTGAAACGTTTACCTTTTTGTGTGAAGTTACATTTTTTATATACCACTTTTGCATTTTTTGTGTGATAATTCTGACAAATAAAATTGAAAATTCTTTCCCTAAACCTCTCTCATGTGTATCCTAAACTATGACTCCATTGAAAACTATACCAGTATACTATTGTCGGTTATCATCTATTATTGAATGTAAATTATTTTTTTTATTTGTAACGCAGGAAAAAATACAAAATATTACTATATTTAAAGAGAAATTTAAAACGAGTTACTTTGCCAAGTAACTAATTACTTTGAAGATGCAGTAATTGAGTTACTAACTCAATTACTTTTTGGGAGAAGTAACTAGTAACTATAACTAATTACTTTTTTGAAGTGAGATGCCCAACACTGCAAGCTACTAAAAGTAGCTGCATAAGTTTTATCTCAGACTTGCATTTCATAAAAGGTGTAAAACCCAGATATAAAACTGTAAAGCAAAGGGGAATTGGAGTATCAAACACAGTGCTCAAACACATCTGCACACCCCTCTAGAATGACAGTAGACTGGGGCAGTCCCAGAAGATATGAAAGTGGTTTGCAGAAGTTGAACCACATCGTCTCCAGCAGGGGCGGAGTGGGACAACTTTTCAGCCCAGTGAGTTTAATGGTCAAGACCGGCCCATTTTTCGCCACATGAAAAATTAGGCAACCATTTAGAATATAAAAAAATGTTTTATTATAGTTGTGGAGGGGGGAGGCGGTCATTAATAACAAATAATAACAAGCAATCAATTAAATTAAGAACTTGTTTAACAGAAATATTTCCCTGTATGAAATCTACAGCATAAGTCACAACATAAGAAGTGAACTCGTTGCTGCGACCCTATTTGTTACTTTGTCACTGTCAATGGACATAAGAAAGTATTTATCTGTTGACATGAGCATAAATGCCTCCAAGTGGACCTGACTGAGCATGCTGCAACCTGTTTTTAATGAACTTAAGAATGGAGACGGCTCTCTGACATGAAACTTGTGGAAAATAAAGCTTGATGAGAAATGTGTATGTCAGCCACAACATCTGGGTATCCATCTGTGAAAAAACGTTACATTGTGTCAGTGTTAGGGCTGAGAATCTCAAAGTTACTCACAATACAATGAAATTAACAAGAAATGGCTCACAATACCAACAGTATTGCAGTATGCAAAACAACTAAAATTTAAAAAATCACATTCTTTCATATTCAAATTCACTTTCATTTTACATTTTATGTCAGACAACTTGTTTTTGTTGAGGCAACCTATAAACTTTCAGGCCTGTTAATATTATATGATCATTGTTTTTTTAAGTGCTGCCGTATATATTCAATTCCCCCTCCTTATATTCAATTTTCCACCCACCTTTCTTTGATAATAAACACTTTAGTCACGTGCTTCACGTGTGTGCCACTAGCATACAAACCAGCTGCTGCAGCCGGGCGCCTCTTTTCTGGAAATATTCTTTTTTTAAAGGGATAAGTGTATTAAAAACACTTATTTCGACTTTTTTTTAAATATAAACTATCTGTAATATATTTTTAAGAAAGTGGGAAAATGTCAAGTTTTACCGGATATTGTTCACAATCGAAGTTTAAAACGGGTGACAAGAGAACTATGGTGTACGAACATTCTGGTAGTACTTGAACGCATCACTCGCAGATGAATTTGTGAGACGTGAAAAGAGTCTCACGATAGATTTGTGGGTAACTTAGGCTGTGTGTGTGCTTAAGAGGTGATCCGTGCATATTTTTAAAAGATGTGTGTAATTAGTTTCAAGCTGTTGTAATGTTAATTTCTGCATGTGTAAATTGTATTTTTTTTTACTTTTGCACAAAACGTAGGCCTATTATATGAGCTACAAATCAAGAATTCCGCACGCACAAATCAGAGTGAGTGTATTTTCTCTCCATACACGGCCGCTCTTAATCCCGCATGTTCTCACCTGTGGAGCAGGTAGAGAGAGCGTGATGAGCAAGTGGCTCCGTGTTCGCGCAGAACCCGCGCCGATATGTTTTTAGAAATAACGTGCACGCGCCCCTAAAACAGCGTGAAATAACAGATAATAGAAAAACTTCAGTGTCGCAGACTTTTTTTTTTTTCACCATGAAGCGCTGAGCTGGCGGCTCCTTTGAATTGCTGCCCCGCGCAGCTGCCCATCCCGCTCGCAGCAATTTCTTTACTGGCTAATCATCTGTCTGGACCGCGGCCGCTTCTCTGTCCGGCCCATAGAACGTTATTTACGTCAATGGTCCGGCCCAGACATTTTAATAAAGCGCACTCCGGTGGACTCAACCAACTGTGAGAGGGGTGTTTAAGTTAAATTTTAGCTCCAAAACTGACGGACGAACACTGCTACAAAGATTCAGTCATGTTCTACCGCGATCGTTTTTCCATGACGGCGACTGACCGGCCCATAAATGAAGCGGCCCACCGGGAATCCTCCCGACTCTCCCGATTACCCACTCCGCCCTTGCCCAGAGCTCTCATCAGGTTGGGATGCTGGTAGAACACCTTGTTGTTCATGATGTCACTGCAGAACGCAGGAAGAGTTCAAACCCAAAGTTCTCTGGGTTCTGCTGCAGAACAGAGTCATCGCGTGTTCTCACCCCAACCCCCGGATCATCAGTTTCTCCTCCTCTTTGCCCATACGGACACTCAGCAGAGATCTGATATGGCCCAAAGCAGCCAGCAGGTTAATGGTGTCCTCAACTGATACGGAGTTTATGGTGTAGGTCTTTGGGACAGCGTGCACCTGGAGGAGAAGCAAACGTTTGAAATTCTCAGACATAAAGACAGGAACTGCACAGAGGAGGTCAGAGGTTACTCTGCTGTGTCAGCGTTTCTGTCTCAATTACTGATCAATCGATCCAAATGAGATTGTTTTATTCAGAATCTCTCTTTTATTCCCGTAAACACACATGTCTAGGAGTTCATTGTGTCTTTAGAAAGGATTAAATTAATGATTGTGAAGCTATAATGACACTAAAACACATAATCACAAGTATGCAGACTGATACCTGGCCGCCTATGCCATCATACTGGCGGTGCAGCAGGACAAACATGGCCCTGACCAGATCCGGATCCTCAATCACGGATTCTTGAGCCCAGCGGACCATCGTGTCTGAAATCAGCTGATGTAAAGTACCTGTGCACACACAAGCGCACGTGCAAAAACGAATAAGGAAACTAGAAAAAAACAGAATGTAAAGAATTACTCATTTATCTGTTGTGTTCTTCTGAAAGGCAGAACATCAATCTGGACCAGGGGTCTGCAGCCTTTAACAATTAAAGAACCTTTTGGGTCGATTTCTCACTGAAAAAACCCAGCAGGAGCCACACATCCTTCAGAAAATAAGACCTACTTTGTATTTGTGTTATTATTATTTTTATGCAAAATATAAATAAACTTTATTTTTTTCATTAATAAAACAAACTTTAAAAGAAAATAGATTTTCTTTCCAAATATGTAACCGTTTATAACTTTTAAGAGATAATGACAAGATTTCGTTTCAAAATAAAAGACTCCTGTGTCACATAGGATCCTCTCGATGGAGCAAAGCTAGTGTTAGGTATGTAACATCAGCAATGAAAAAACATTTGTTAGTTTAAAAGTTTTGCAGTGTTTCTTAGCCAAAAATTCATACATCTAACTTTCTAAAATTAAAACAGAGCTAAGTAATTGTATTTTTGAACCATAAGGTGCAATTAAAACACTGGAATCTGTCAAAATGTTTAGTTCTCAATTAATGAAACAATATGGCTACTGTGCTTTGGAGGCTTGCAGAGTGATATGGGTTTTTTATTTTACTGTGATTTTTTAAACTAAAAGCTTTGTAATTTTCTTTAACTAGAGAGCAACAATGGAGAAGTAGAAGAGCCAGACGTGGCTCTGGAGCCGCAGGTTACAGACCCCTGACCTAGACAAATGACAGACTTTTAGCTTTCACCTGTTTTCTGTTTGGAAAAATTCACATTTTCAAACATGGCTTCAATAATATTATTGATAAGAATCGGAAAATATACAACTGAAGGAAAGGTGTGAATGAAATCTGATAAAAAAACTTCCTGCTGATTCGACTGTCAGAACACCCACAAACAAAAAGGCATGACTTTTGTTTTGTATTGGTTTTTGTCACCAAAAGATCCTACAGATCTTCTCTTTAAGCTGTGTCTGATGAAATTCCAGGAACTACTCATTTCTTATTGCAGAGATTCTAAACTCCCCAGCCTCTAAGGACTTAAAGTAGATTTAGTTGGTTTTCTTAGTATTCCTGATCTGATATTCTTCATGAACACAAAGCAGAATACACATACCCACAAGCTGCTGTTCACAAGTCTCTAGACTTACAGGGCCGTCTGTCCTTCTCTCCTTTGGAGGGTTGCCGATTTTTTTCTTAAGAGCCGATACTTTCTCCACCAATAGCATAAGGCGTCCTCGGATGGTGAAGTCATTGTCGCCATCAATGGTTCCGTCATCGTCCAGCTCGATGCCTGGGAAACACGATAATCAATATTACTGTGCTGCTTGCTTCTTTAGCCAGAACAAGTGTGAGATTCCAAACGTGGTGTTCAGGAACCCATGCCCTCTATGTTTGACTTTTTTGCCTGTTTTAACTCATCGATTCATTAAAGCAGCCCATAGGAGACCACAACAGTTTCTGTCAGGTGGGTTGGGGTTAGACAAGAGTCGAAGATGCAGGGCAGAGGTCTGTGATGATCAGAATAAAGAAACTCAGTGCTTTGAACGGACCGCAATGTCTCATCAGGTCTTCATGGAAATCCAGCAGCTGTTCCCGGATGAATTCCGGACATGGTCCCTCCTGCTTTTCGCCCTTAAAGTTCAGCAACATGTTGATCTGCAGGAAACATGAGAATTAAAGAGACTTTTATAAGCTATGGAGGCCAGAATGTAGTTTTACTACATTTGACAATATTTGCTGATTTTTATCATATCAAATTACATTTTTTTTCCCCAACAAAACTAATAGAAAAAACAGAAAAGAAAATACGTTTTCATAGACACAGTCATGGATAGATTGAATACAAGATTTGTTTTAAAAGGAGGCGTCAGGGATGAGGGACTAAAAGCCAAACAGACACTTTTCTGGCTAATGGGAGGAGTCTGTAGCGACTAAAGTAAAACAATCAGTCAGAACAGCTTAATAGCTAAACACCAATATTTTGGGTTCTTCAAGTTGTTTTATTTGGGTTTCAAATCTTTATGACCCTGATTTGGCTCTGTGTGCTCCTACCTGTTCCTGGGGGGGGGGTCTGAACTCTTTGGTCTTCTTGGCGGTGAGGGCCGCTGACATGTTGAGCGCCAGCATCACCTCGTTGTAACGGAAGCGCTGGTTGTCCTGAAGACAAGCCACGAAGTCGTCGGAGAAAGCCACCACTGCCTCGATGCGGTGGCGCACCTGGCAGTCGCACAGGTACTGAAGCACGTGGCACATCTGCATGCGAACAAACACACTGGCATTCAGCGTGTAACATGACACACTAGGAACACATGGAACAAATGTGTTTCTGGTAGCAAAAAATAAATACAGTTATACATAGATCATGAGGGAGGGTGTGCATCTAAAAAGAAAATGTGTAAAAAGGTGTAAACATGGAGAAGGTCAGCTGGGTATGCTCCACACGTGCGAACTTTAAGAACAAGTAAAAAAAAAAAAAAAAAGCCAGGATATGTTACCATGTGTCAACTAGAGCTAACCTTTTGATGCATATTGATGAAAATATATATATTTTTTTGTTTGTTTTCAAAATTACCTTAAATTAGCATCTACATCACATGTGTCAAAGTCAAAGCCCAGATTATTTTATTTAATTTGTTATTAATAGCCAAAGAATCTTTTACCCATTTCTAACTTTTCTAATTTTGACAAAATATATTTTTATTGAGAGTAAAATATAGAAAAGTCATTTATGGTTTAAGTTGATTTATTCTGGAATAATATTCCTGCTTTTTTTTTTATTCATAATTTTATTAAAAAGTTACAGTTTCAAAGTTTTAAAAAAATTGGCATTCTGCTAGCTTTTTGGATTATTGGCAGTTTTTTTTCTTTTTTATACTATTTTGAAGTTCAGCTGTTTTTTAGCTATTTTTTAGCTACATGCTAGCTGTTTTGGCTAATATGTTAGCTAGCTTTCAGCTTCAGCATCTCCGGCTCTCCCCAGTCCTCTCGTTCCGCGGCTGTGCCCACGCGTCCAGGACCACACGATGCTCAATCTAAACAAAGCAAAGGCAATTGAAAAACTCCCAAAATGCTGATAGAAATAAAAAAGTTATGAACATTGTAAAAGACAATTTAACTTACAGCCATTTTTTGAATGTTTGACATATTCTTTTCTGTGGGAAAACAGAAGAAAATGTCATTACAGCTTCAGCATTTTGACTTAGAATACAACTTTAAGAAAGATCTTTATGCATAACTGAGTCATGGATGACTCTGTAACAAAGCTAATTTTCTTATCATCTTATATTCAGTAAGAATCAGCAGCTGTTAAGATAACTAATCCAGAAAGTTAACAAAACATATTTTCAATCTAGCATAAAAAGACCAAACATTAGCATGAAAAAACAAAGCAGAAATGGATTGTTTAACAATCTAATAACACAATCTCTACTAAAAACCTACCATATAAAAGTGAAATAACTCTTCCCCAGTGAGCATAAGCAGATAACTTATCCAGAAAGTGATAAAAACACATTTAAAACTAGATTTGCAATTCCCTGAAGAAATTGCGTCTGATTGCTGAAAGCAACACCGATCTAAAACATTGTTCACAAAGAAAGGAATTAGAGCATGTTAAAAGTCTGTGACCACACCCACCTCATTAACATTACAATTATTTCGAAAACGGTAAGGACTTTGACCATTTGATTGGTACCATTAAATTCGGGTAGTCTTAATAGGGTATGTACAAATTTTTTGTCAAGTTTGAAGAAACTATGTCGAATAGGGAGCAAAAATGTGTTTTACGAAAAATTGCAAATAGCGAAAAATCTAGTTAGACAGAAGTCCATGGTCCCATTTGAAAAACGTCCATTATCATCTAAGGAACACACAGAAAAAGAAAGCACAAAATTCTGATTTACGGTATTAGAGATAGAGGCCAAAAACAAATGTGTTTTTCAAACGACCGCCTGGTGGCGCTATAGAGGAGCATTGACCTGTAATTTTAATAGAACTTGTAGTCTACTGTACCCTATGATATTGGAAAGTTTCATGAAATTATCTTTAGTATTTTTTAGGATATCAGCATTTAAAGTTGCTCTCAATGCAACTGTGTGCCATGGTTTTTTATTTCCACTAGATGGCAGCATTGCTCTTTCAAAGAATCCTGTGGAATCTCAACAGGGATTTCAAGTTTGTCCCATGTATAGGAGGAAAAATATTTTTAAAAATTCATATTAAATCAACTGTAAACCCAAATGGTACGAAATTTTAAACCAAACATCTCCTTGATCAGCTTAACAAACTACAGTTGGTTGGATGTTGATATCTGCAATTATCTACAAGATACAAGGACTCATCCAAAGTTAGCTTATCCTTCTTAAGTCATCACTAGGTGGCGCAGCAATGCTCTATTTCTAGTATGTTATACAACACACCCTCTTACAACCTATATGTTAAATTTTATTTAGCTAGGTTAAGTAGTTTTTGAGATAGAGCCTTAAACACAATTGCCTTAATTATAGCCGCCACCTATTGGAATATTTCCACAATATTTTAGGTGAGTGTTTATCAATGTAGGATGAAGTTATATTTCAATATTTGTTAAGTTTTGTCAATCTTTGTAGGATCTAGAGCATGTTAAAATCTGGGACCACACCCACCTCATTAACATTACGATTATGACGAAAACGGTAAGGAATTTCTCCAATTGAGTGGTACCATTGAATTCGGGGTAGTCCAAATATTCTATGTACCAATTTTTGTCAAGTTTGAAGAAACTATGTTGAAAAGGGAGCAAAAAATGTGTTTTACAAAAAAATGCAAATAGCGAAAAATCTAGTTAGACAGAAGTCCATGGTCCCAGTTTGAAAAACAACCATTAGCATCCAAGGAACACACAGGAAAAAAAAAGCACAAAATTCTGATTTACGGTATTAGAGATAGAGGCCAAAAACTAATGTGTTTTTCAAACGACCGCCTGGTGGCGCTATAGAGGAGCATTGACCTGTAATTTTAATAGAACTTGTAGTTTACTGTACCCTATGATATTGGAAAGTTTTATGAAATTATCTTTAGTATTTTTTAAGATATCAGCATTTAAAAATGCTCACAATGCAAATGTGTGCCATGTTTTTTAATTCCAATATACGAAAGCAGCATTGCTCTTCTACACAATCCTAAGGATTAATAAAAAAAAATCATATAAAATCAACGATAAGACCAATGGTACAAAAATTTTAGACTTAACATCTCCTTTGTTAGCTTAACAAACAACAAGTGGTTGTACGTTGATTTCTGATGTTAAAAATCTGTGACCACACCCACCTCATTAGCTTTACGATTATTTCAAAAACGGTCTGGAATTTCGCAGATTGAGTGGTACCATTGAATTCGGGGTAGTCTAAATAGGGTATATACCAATTTTTGTCGAGTTTAGTGAAACTATGTTGAATAGGGAGCAAAAATCGTGTTTTAACGAAAAATCGCAAATTGCGAAAAATCTAGTTAGACGGAAGTCCATGGTCCCAATTTGAAAAACGTTCATTAGCATCCAAGGAACACACAGAAAAAGAAAGCACAAAATTCCGACTTACGGTATTCAAGATAGAGGCCAAAAACGAATTGCTTACTTAAACGACCGCCTGGTGGCGCTATAGAGTACAATTAAGCTACAATTTAATATAACGTGTAGTTTACTATAGGCTACAATATTGGAAAGTTTCATGAGTTTATCTTTTACTTTTTAAGATATAAGCATTTAAAGTTGCTCTCAATGTTAAGTCAATGGGAAAATAATTCATAAAAATATTAATATAAAATCATTCATAATTCTGAAGCATACGCAAAAGTAATAGCACACTTCTCCCAATTGAGCTTTACAAACTACTTTTGAAAGCATTTTGATATCTTAAAACTGTAGAGGAGTAGCGATCCAAAAAAAGGGACGGAATAAAATATAATAACTAGATTTGCAATTCCTATAAAGAAATTGCGTCTGATTGCTGAAAGCAATACCGTATTAAAGCAATTTTAAAGCTGTTACTATCAAAAGCCCAAAATACCCACTTTATATATGTACACATATGTCAGTTTCCCCAGATCTGGAGAAATTCCCTTTCAAACTTTCATCAGACCACCAGTAGATGACGCCAAAGATTTTAAACTTTACATTTTATAAAAAACAAATTCAGTGTACAAGACATTAGAGTGTTTTTTTTTCTTTTATCTCCTAAATTTTCATAGAACTTAGCTTTGCTGCATTAACACTGTTCACGAAACCTAAAGTCTTTAAAATGCAAATTCTTAAACTTTAAGAATAAATTGTTTATTCAGCAGAAACCAAGCTTCTTTGTTGTCAGTGAGTGGCAAATTTGACTCTTGACTCAGGGTTTTTCAGAAGCCTGCCTGCAGGGAGCCTCACCTGCCTGCAGGGAGCCTCACCTGCCTGCAGGGAGCCTCACCTGCCTGCAGGGAGCCTCACCTGCCTGCAGGGAGCCTCACCTGCCTGCAGGGAGCCTCACCTGCCTGCAGGGAGCCTCACCTGCCTGCAGGGAGCCTCACCTGCCTGCAGGGAGCCTCACCTGCCCTGCAGGGAGCCTCACCTGCCTGCAGGGAGCCTCACCTGCTGCAGGGAGCCCACCTGCCCTGCAGGGAGCCTCACCTGCCTGCAGGGAGCCTCACCTGCCTGCAGGTGAGCCTCACCTGCCTGCAGGGAGCCTCACCTGCCCTGGAAGGGAAGCCTCACCTGCAATACTGTTTGCACATGATTCCACGCCAATTGGCAGCT
Organism: Oryzias javanicus; assembly: GCA_003999625.1. Lineage (NCBI taxonomy): Eukaryota > Metazoa > Chordata > Actinopteri > Beloniformes > Adrianichthyidae > Oryzias > Oryzias javanicus. Next base: position 23,123,333 of record CM012455.1, read on the forward strand.
CATGGGAGAAACCCCATCTTACACAGACACACACTTAAGTTTTAAAGGAGTTCATTAATGAGGCATGATGGGAAATTTTTTGGTCTCTTTCATTAGGACTTTTAAATAGCTTTACTAGCTGTGTTTTATTTCTTTTACTTTAACACTTTCAGGATGTTTCATTTAACAAACATTAGTGAAATGTTTAAAGTTGTTGCGATCAAAAGCCAAAACTATAAACCTTTAAATATGTACATCACATTGTCACATTTCCACAGATCGCTGGAGAATCTTCTCTTAAACTTTCATCAGACCACCACTAGATGACGCCAAAGATCTTAAACTTTATATTTTCTAAACAAACAAGTTCAGTGATCAAGACATTAAAGTGTTTTTTTTATCTCCTGTTGTTTCAGAGAACTTAGCTTTGCTGCATTAACACTGTTCACAGAAACCTAAAGTCTTTAAATGCAAATTCTTAAAGGTTGAGAATGAAATTGTTTCATCTGCAGAGACCAAGCTTCTTTGTAGTCATGTACAACAGGTGAAACTTGTGAGCAATCAGGAGGTCTGACTCTTGACTTTAAATGCCCTTTCAAAGCTTAATCTTATTTATTTGACTTTAAAAATGTTGGAAACATCTTGGAATTCTTAAAAAGTATCTTAACTTTACTGAAAACTTTTGACACATTTCTTTTGAGCAGAGTTTAAGTGTTTTGTTTCCAACCACCTTTATTAAAGTTTTAAAAACTTTAAAGTCTCATATGTTTATTTAAAGTTTAGTAAACTTTTAGAAAGTCTTTACATAAACTTCAAAGTACTACAGTACTTTTATGACCATTTGACAAGTACCATAAGTACAGACACCCATCTCACTCAAGGTTTGGAGAAGCTTTTTGTGGCATGCTGGGAAATTTCTTGGTCAATGCATTTTCAATGGAAATTTTAGTCAGAAAAATATTAATCATAAATCACCCATTGAAGCTTTTGGTACCATAAGTAATAGCACAAATCTTATAATGGAGCTTTATAAAGTACTTTTGATTCCAACTTTATAGCTACTTTAGACTACGAGGAGAAGCCCGTCAAAAATCCGACGGAATAATAATAATAATAATAAACTAGATTTGCAATTCCTATAAAGAAATTGCGTCTGATTGCTGAAAGCAATACCGTATTAAAAGCAATTTTAAAGCTGTTACTATTAAAAGCCAAAAATACCCACTTTATAGATGTACGCATATGTCAGTTTCCCCAGATCTAGAGAAATTGCCTTTCAAACTTTCATCAGACCACCACTAGATGACGCCAAAGATTTTAAACTTTACATGACAAGACAACTTAGCTTTGCTGCAATAACACTGTTCACAGAAACCTAAAGTCTTTATGTGCAAATTCTTAAACTTTGAGAATAAATTGTTTATTCAGCAGAGACCAAGCTTCTGCAAAGAATCTGCTGAGATTCGTCAAAGTACGTGACAAAGGGAGTCAAAAAAGTGTTTTGCGAAAAATCGTAAATTGCGAAAAAGCCTTAAACAATAGAGATAGCAAATTAATATAAACTAGTATTTTCGTATTCAATGAATCCCAAAGGAGTGAAAAGTAGTGCTTAAGACAAAAACACTTGGAGAATAAGGCCTTTACACTTTAGTAATCCAACTGACCACCTGGTGGCGCAATAGAGTCAAAATTGATTGAGCATTTAAAGATTGGTGTGAAGTATCTATATACAAAGTTTCATACCAGTTGATCAATTACTTTTCAAGATAATAGGGATTTTAAATTCGTCTCATGTACTTAGATAGGAGAAGCAAATATATTTAAAAATTCATATAAAATAACCGTCACTTCAAATGGTACGAAATTTTCGACCAAACATCTCTATGGGCAGCTTAAAAAACTACAAGTGGTTGCATGTTTATCTCTGTAATTATTTAAAAGATACAGGAAACCATCCAAAGTTAGCTTATCCTTTTTAAGTCACCACTAGGTGGCGCAGCACAGCCCTTTTCTATTATGTATACAGTCCCTCCTGCTACCTATGCGTTGAATTTTATGCAGCTAGGTTGAGCAGTTTTTGAGATAGAGGCTTAAACACAATTTCCTAAATTATAGCGCCACCTATAGGAATATCTTCATAAAACTTTTCGTACTTCTTTATCACTGTAGGATGAAGTTATGTTTCAAAACTTGTGAAGTTTTGACAATCTTTGTAGGATTTAGAGTATGTTAAAAAATCAGTGACCACACCCACCTCATTAGCATTACGTTTTTTCGAAAACGGTAAGGAATATCGCCAATTGAGTGGTACCATTGAATTCGGGGTAGTCTAAATAGGGTGTGTACCAATTTTTGTCGAGTTTGATGAAACTTTGTGAATAGGAGCCAAAAACGTGTTTTACGAAAATCGCAAATAGCGAAAAATCTAGACCGACAGAATTCCATGGTCCCATTTTGAAAAACGTTCATTAGCATCCAAGGAACACACAGAAAAAGAAAGCACAAATTTCTGACTTACGGTATTCGAGATAGAGGCCAAAAACAAACTGCTTACTAAAACGATCACCTGGTGGCGCTATAGAGCAGCATTGGGCTGCAATTTTAAGAGAACGTGTAGTTTACTATACCCTATGATATTGGAAAGTTTCATGAAATTATCTTTAGTATTTTTGAAGATATAGCATTTAAAAGTGCTCACAATGTTAAGTCAATGGGAAAAATAATTCATAAATATTCATATAAAATCATTCATAATTCTAAAACATACAAAAATACAAGCACACTTCTCACAATAGAGCTTTACAAAGTACTTTGATTTCCATGCTTTATAGCTGCTTTTGACTACGCAGGAGAAGCGCGTCAAAATGCGGCGGAATAATAATAAACTATTTTAAATAAATTTGTACAACAACATACTTGATTGCTTATCAGCAATCAGACAACTAGATTTGCAATTCCTATAAGAAATTTTGCGTCTGATTGCTGAAAGCAATACCATATTAAAGCAATTTTAAAGCTGTACTATCAAAAGCCAAAATACCCACTTTATAGATGTACACATTTGTCAGTTTCCCCAGATCTGGAGAAATCGCCTTTCAAACTTTCATCAAGACCACACTAGATGACGCCAAAGATTTTAAACTTTACATTTTATAAAAAACAAATTCAAGACATTAGTGTTTTTTTTTCTTTTATCTCCTGTTGTTTCAGAGAACTTAGCTTTGCTGCATTAACTCTGTTCACAGAAACCTAAAGTCTTTAAATGCAAATTCTTAAAGGTTGAGAATGAAACTATTTATTCAGCAGAGACCAAGCTTCTTTGTTGTTACTGAACAGCTGGTCTGACTCTTGACTCAGCGTTTTCTGTTTTTAACCCTCTTTCACATTTACAAACAGTTATTAATTTTTCATACACTAATCCTATGCTAAAATTTACAATATGAAAGTCACCTGCCTGCAGGGAGCCCCACCTGCCTGCAGGGAGCCCCACCTGCCTGCAGGGAGCCCCACCTGCCTGCAGGGAGCCCCACCTGCCTGCAGGGAGCCCACCTGCCTGCAGGGAGCCTGGCCTGCAGGGAGCCCCACCTGCCTGCAGGGAGCCCACCTGCAACACATGGTTTGCACATGATTCCATGCCAATGGCAGCCTCATGGGAGAAACCCCATCTGTACAAACAGACACCACAATTAAGGTTTTAAAGGAGGCCATTAATGAGGCATGATGGGAAATTTTTTGGTCTCTTTCATTAGGACTTTTAAATAGCTTTTACTAGCTGTGTTTTTTTTTTTCTATTACTTTAACACTTTCAGGATGTTTCATTTACAAACATCTAGTGAAACATGTTTAAAGTTGTTGCTATCAAAAGCCAAAAATACCTACTTTATATATGTACGCATATGTCAGTTTCCCCAGCTCTAGAGAAATTGCCTTTCAAACTTTCATCAGACCACCACTAGATGACGCCAAAGATTTTAAACTTACATTTTTTAAAAAAAAAAACAAAATCATGACCAAGTTATTAAAGTGTTTTTTTTTTTTATTTTTTGTTTTATCTCCTGTAGTTTCAGAGAACTTTGCTTTGCTGTATTAACACTGTTCACAGAAAACTAAAGTCTTTAAACGCAAATTCTTAAAAGTTGAGAATGAAATTATTTATTCAGCAGAGACCAAGCTTCTTTGTTGTCACTGAACAGCAGGTTTGACTCTTCACTTAGAGATTTTCAATTTCTGTGTTTTAAACTCTTTCACATTTACAAACTGTCATTAGTTTTTCTTACACAATTCCCTATTTAGTTCTTTCCAACATGGAAATTGCACATGCAGTAAGTCAGTCTCACCAGTAGGGATTCTTACATGCAGTAAGCCAGTCTCACCAGTAGGGATTCTTACATGCAGTAAGCCAGTCTCACCTGCAGGGACTGCTACATGCACTAAGCTAGTCTCACCTGCAGGGACTGCTACATGCACTAAGCGAGTCTCACCTGCAGGGACTGCTACATGCACTAAGCGAGTCGCACCTGCAGGGACTGCTACATGCACTAAGCGAGTCGCACCTGCAGGGACTGCTACGTACAGGGACTGCTACATGCAGTAAGCGAGTCTCACCTGCAGAGAGTCTCACCTGCAACACATGCTTGAACATGTGACCATATCAAGAACAGCCTCATGGGAGGAACCCCATCAGTATAAACAGACACCACACTCAAGGTTGTGAGAGGCCAATTATTGAGGCATGCTGGGAAATTTTTTGGTCTCTTTCATTAGGACTTTTAAATAGCTTTTATTAGCTGAAATTGTTCACTTTCAGGATGTTTCATTTACAAACAAACATCTAGTGAAACATTTTTAAAGCTGTTGCTATCAAAAGCCAAAAATACCTACTTTAAATATGTACTCACATGTCAGTTTCCACAGATCTAGAGAAATCGTCTCTCAAACTTTTATCAGACCACCACTAGATGACGCCAAAGATTTTAAACATTATATTTCATTAAAAACAAATTCAGTGACCAAGACATTAGAGTGTTTTTTTTCCTTTTATCTCTTGTAGTTTCAGAGAACTTAGCTTTGCTGCATTAACACTGTTCATAGACACCTAAAGTCTTTAAATGCAAATCCTTAAAGGTTAGGAATGAAATTGTTTCATCTGCAGAGACCAAGCTTCTTTGTTGTCATGTACAACAGCTGGAACTTGTGAGCAATCAGGAGGTCTAACTCTTGGCCCTTCACTCAGGGTGTTTCAGAAACCATACTGAGGAATGATGTGAAGTTTTTTGGTGTTAGTATTTAGGACTTTTACTTACTATTTTTAAGCTTTAAATGTTATTTGTGTTAGTTAATCGCTTACAGGAAACGGTTCCAAGCACTTCCAAATGTTTATCTTTTAATGTTTGAAGCTTTAGATCCACTTCCATTGTTTGAAGTATTAGCTGTTTTTTTTATAGTTGAAGTTTTACTTTTTAAGTTTCTTTCACAATGTTTAAGCTTTCATAGAAGTTAACAAAACTTCTTTTAAGCTTAAGTATATTTTTCAAATATTCTGTACCATTTAGAGCCTCTTGGGATTTACAAACAGACACTACACTAAAGGTTTTGAGAAGCCAATACCTTTTTAAAGCTTTAAATGTTGTTTATTTTCTTTAAAATGTTGGAAACAGGTCAGGGAACTCTGAAGAACTATCTTAACCTTCTTGAAAACTTATTGAAACATTTCTTTTGAGCAGAGTTAAGTGTTTTGTTTGAAATCACCTTTGACATTTCATTTTAAAGTTTTTTAAGAAACTCTCTAAAATCTCTTAAGTTTATTTTAAGTTTACAGGAGGCTTAAGAAGTCTTTAAATAAACTTCAAAGTACTCAGTACTTTTATGACCTTTGGAATAGCCATAAATACAGACACCCATCTAACTCAAGGTTTTAAGAAGCTTTTTGTGGCATGCTGGGAAAATTCTTGGTCAATGCATTTTCAATGGAAATTTTAGTCAGAAAAATATAATCATAAATCACCCATTGAAGCTTTTGGTACCATAAGTAATAGCAAAATCTTATAATAGAGCTTTACAAAGTACTTTTGATTCCAACTTTATAGCTACTTTAAGACTAGGAGAAGCCCGTCAAAAATCGACGGAATAATAATAATAATAATAAACTATAATAAAGTTGTACAACAACATACTCTGATTGCTTTCAGCAATCAGACAATAAATTTGTACAACAACATACTCTGATTGCTTTCAGCAATCAGACAACTAGATTTGCAATTCCCTGAAGAAATTGCGTCTGATTGCTGAAAGCAATACCGATCTAAAACATTCTACAGCTGTATGCGTTTGAGACCTTCCGTTCGACGCGCACGCTAAGTTTCGTCCGCGTAGGTTAACTACTTTTGGAGATAACAGAGAAAACGTCAGGAATTGGCCGCAGCGCCACCTCGGGGAGCACCGTTGTGAAAGTTGTTGCACTGACTCATCTTACACTGTGGAAGAAGTCTTGAAAGTTTGGTGAAGTTATGTGAAACTGTCAAGCAGCTGCAGCGTTCTTAACACAACGATCTCAGCTTGTCTAATTTGCATGATGTGTTACTCAAAAACCGTACGGAACTACGCAAAATGGATATTTCCATTGGATTTGGGGTAGCCCAAATAGGGTATGTGTTGAAAACTGCAAAGATTTGTCAAAGTATGTGACAAAGGGAGTCAAAAAAGTCTTTTGCGAAAAATCGTCAACTGCGAAAAAGTATTACACAATAGAGATCGCTGATGAATATAGGCTATTATTTTACTATCCAATGAATCATAAAGTAGTAAAAGGCAGGGCTTAAAACTAATGCACTTGGAGAATAAGGCCTATACACTTTAGTGCTCCAACTGACCACCTGGTGGCGCAATAGAGCCAAAATTGATTGAGCATTTAAAGATTGGTCTGAAGTATCTACATACAAAGTTTTATACCAGTTGATCCACCACTTTTCAAGATAATAGGGATTTAAAGTTTGTCCCATGTAATTAGATAGGAGGAAAAAATATTTTTAAAAATTCATATAAAATCAACCATAAACCCTAATGGTACGAAATTTTAAACCAAACATATCCTTGATCAACTTAACAAACTACAAGTGGTTGCGTGTTCATATCTACAATTATTTGGAAGATAACAGGACCCATCCAAAGTTAGCTTATCCTTCTTAAGTCACCACTAGGTGGCGCAGAAGAGCCCTTTTTCTAGTATGTTATACAAGTCCCCTCCTGCAACCTATGCGTCGAATTTTATGCAGCTAGGTTGAGTAGTTTTTGAGATAGAGGCTTAAACACAATATCCTAAATTATAGCGCCACCTATTGGAATATTTTCACAATATTTTAGGTGAGTGTTTATCACTGTGGGATGAAGTTACATTTTAAAACTTGTGAGGTTTTGACAAAATTTGTAGGATTTACAGCATGTTAAAAATCAGTGACCACACCCACCTCATTAGCATTACGATTATTTCGAAAACGGCTTGGAATTTCGCGGGTTGAGTGGTACCAATGAATTCGGGGTAGTCTAAATAGGGTATGTACCAATTTTTGTCGAGTTTGATTAAACTATGTTGAATAGGGAGCCAAAAACGTGTTTTACGAAAAATCGCAAATAGCGAAAAATCTAGTTAGACGGAAGTCCATGGTCCCAATTTGAAAAACGTTCATTAGCATCCAAGGAACACACAGAAAAAGAAAGCATAAATTTCTGACTCACGGTATTCGAGATAGAGGCAAAAAACCAATTACGTACTTAAACGACCACCTGGTGGCGCTATAGAGTACCATTGAGCTACAATTTTAATAGAACGTGTAGTTTACTATAGGCTACAATATTGGAAAGTTTCATGATATTATCTTTAGTACTTTTTAAGATATAACCATTTAAAGGTGCTCACAATGCAAAGTCAATGGGAAAAATAATTCATAAAAATATTAATATAAAATAAACCATAACTCCAATTACAAAACTGAATACACGCACACGTCACACCACCAAGCCCTACATACTGTATAAGTTTCAGCTTTCTAGCTTCTAAACTGTAGGAGGAGTAGGCCGGCAAACTTTTGACGGAATAAGAAAATATAATAATAATAAAAAAATATAATAAAGTACTAGGATCTCATACTCTGATTGCTTTCAGCAATCAGACAATAAACTATAATAAATTTGTACAACAACATACTCTGATTGCTTTCAGCAATCAGACAATAATAATAATAAACTATAATAAAGTTGTACAACAACATACTCTGATTGCTTTCAGCAATCAGACAATTATATCTCTGTTGACCTGGAAATGACCGTATGTCAGGGAGGTCAGGGAGACTTGTTTGCTGAGATTGCTGCCCTGCACGATCAAAGGGTTGATAAAGGGATTCATAAGGATGGATTCCTAAAAAAATAAACGTTTAGCGGTCAGGCAAGATTTATTTAAATGTTCGCAGTGAAAAAGTGAATGTTTTATAGATTTATTAAGCTTTTTCTTTTAAATACTTTCTTATTTATCAACTTTTGTGGCAGCAGATTTGAGGCAGAATAACGACAGTTTTCATTATTATTTTTATTCTGTAAATTATTCTGATGGATTTGTCTTCAAATTTAGATGTTCTTTTTGCGTTCATGAATATGCACCTAATCAACGGTGAGCCCTGTGAGCCTGAAAAGCCTTTACCCTCATCTTCCTGTTCTGAGCTGAGAAATGGCTGACATTTTTTTTCTGCCAGTTTGGTTCTGTTTATCTTAATTTAGCCCTTTTGTCATCCCAAACCAGTTTTTGCATCTGCTTTTTCATTGAGTCATTCGTTTTGAAACTCAAAGACAACCTTTTGGCAGGTTGTTAAAAAAAAACACAGTGGATGTAAATTACCCTGACCACCTTTTCTGACTCTGCCTGCCAGAAGAAAATTAATTGTATTCATATTTTTTTTAACTGTTTTTAAAATTCTGCAGCTTGTCCTGACCACGTCTGCATCTCTATCAGCAGTAAGCTCTAGAAAATAGTTTGAACTTGTGGTCTTCTAAATGTATGAAAAAGTATGTGTAAAATATTTTCCTAAATAAATTAAAAATTACCCACTTATGACATATGCAGGAATAACTGACATGAAAGACAGAATATCCTCCAAACTGAGGTTTGTCTTGGTTTTATAGGAGATTTTTTCCAGATAAAACAAACAATCCTTGTTATTAGGAGAAGCAGTCTGCAGGATGTTCTGCTCAAACACAAATAAGGGAGAAGAGATGACATCTACCAGCTGAGTTTTCACTCCTGCAGTCAGAAAATGCTCATTATTTTTGTCTTTCCTGTCTTTGTCACTAGCTGCGTTTCCATTACACTTTTGCGCAAAACTTTATCGAAATTTCTATAATTTCGATAAAACACTGTTTCGAAAAAACAGCGTTTCCATTAAACCATGATTATGCGAAAAACTCGAAGTAATTCCCGCGATAAGTCATTAAAAAAACATGTCGACGGATATAAACACTATTTTGATGTGCAGTAGATTCATTCACATTTCTGCCACGGCGCTAGCTCTCATCCTTCCATTCAGAGAAGACGTCTACGTCTGATCCGAGCCTTGGAGCGGCAGGCTCCTTATACGTGGGAGCCACGTAGAGTCAAACATTTTTGGGAAATCGTGGTTGAAGAATTCACCGAAGAGCTGTGGATTCAGCATTTTCGCATGACACGCTCAACTTTTGATGAGCTGTGCGATGCTGTGGGACCTCTCGTGGCGCCCGCTGTGCGGTGCCCAAGGCAGCCAGTTGCTGTGAAAAAGCGCATCGACCAGCTTTTCCTGCTTCCTGTCCGAAACGTCATATCGGTTAATGGTCACGTGACTCGTTTGTTTCGAAAAAAGTGTTTTCCATTACAGTTTTTCGAAAAAACTACTGTTTCGATACGGCCCAAATACCACCTCCTCTAAGCGCAAAAACTTTATTCGAAAAAGGCGAGTTTTTTCGAAATTGTGGTGTTTCCATTAGGAGAATTTCATATCGAAATTCAGTTTTTCGAAATTTCAGAGTTAATGGAAACGCGACTACTGGCAGCATATAAGTTGCCCCCCCTGACTACGGCCATCCTGGCCATGCTGAGCCTCGTCGCCTTCATGTTGCTGGTGTGCCTGCTGTCCTGCCTCTACACAGTGCACAAGAGGAACGAGAAGAACAGGAAGCTGATGCTCATCGCTCAGCAGGCGGGGAAGGGAGACGGCGAGGCTTTCAGACAGGTAACAAGCTGCCACACTTCCATTTTTCTCCATTTGAATCTTGTTTATTGCGGTAAGATTGAGGGGGTTGGGTGAAGGAAGCACTGAGGTTTGCTGGGTAAATCATCAAAGCTCTTTTTGATGTCTGAGTTAGGCAGATGGACTGTGTTAATAGTTCCAGGAGGATTTTGCTCCTGCTGAGAATGTGAGGAGGGTCAGTTTTCTCCCTGCAGAGTACCTGAAAATGAAGCTTCTATAAACACAATTTCCAGAGATTGTTTTTAACCCTTTATATCCATTTGTATCATATTTGATACATGCATTTCTGAGACCCCTATCTGATTATTAACCAAACTTTCCTTAGAAACGTATTATATATGACTCTGTCCATTTATTATGTACTGTAGTTCATCATCACTCCACTAGGGGCAGTAGAAGGGCTTTTCCTGCTCATTTCAAAATGGCTGCTTCCATGACAGCTTTGATGAGAAAAAGATGAGGTAATTTTCAAAACGTTTTGTTTATTAACTTATCTATTGTTATTAATTTCTTTAAATTACTACTCGCTGTATTGAAATCATGCAACATTAGTTGATAATGAATTCTTAGTAATACTTATACATCATCTTAAAAATGTTTAGATCAAATTTAAAGTAGTGGGTAAAGGTGCTTTTTATGAACTCGCGTAAATATTTTTGCATCTTAGACTAAAATTGTGAGTAAAGCTCACCAGATCACCCAACAAATTATAAATGATACCATCTAGATCTAATTAAAAAACTATAATCCAACATTTTTGTGGATTTTTAATCTTAAAAAAATAGAATTTTCTTTTAATTATTTGATGTATTGGGCTTTACAGGGTTAATTAAATTAAGCACACGGAACTGTAGCACTCTTGAAATCTGAGTTAGACCCAGGTCTGCACAAAGTTAATAGATAAAATGAAATGGAGCCCTAATTTTAAAAGGAAAATACCTGGAAGGTATTAAAATTATCTGTCAATGCAGCAAGTCATCTTTACCTAACAAGAGATCTGGTAATAAAATATCAAAATCTAACCAAGGAATTCCACAAAAGCATCAAAAAGGGTAAAATAGGCTAAAAAAGTCAAACTGTTTAATAGAATGACTTAAAATTAAATGTTAAACAGACCAATAAAAGGTATTTTTTGCCTATTTTTAAATAATGGTTTGTATTTTTTAAATTGTATGTACAGTACCTAACTGTAGTTCATTTCGATAAACAAAAAAAAAAAAAAACGGCGTAGTAAGTGAAAGAACTCAAAAATGTGAACAACACGAGAACATGATTTTAGCATAATTTGGCCAATCTTAATATAATTCTCATGAAATCTAAAACTCACATTCTTTGAGCTTATTTTTTTTCCCCCTGTTTTCAGAATAATGGCAATAAATGCCAGTCTAATATGTCGGCATTTATTGACCTTTAAAGTAGAATTGAACCAAAAATTACTCTTAAATTTGAATGTTACTATTGTCAAGACAGTGAAGCAAAAAGATGTTTACTCATTTTGTTTATAATTTCGTATTTCTAGATGCTAGCTGTTGACGTGGCATAGAATCTTGACTTTGCTGACTTCAAGAAACCTTAAAAAGATGTAGAAACAAAGATAAACACTTAAGACCTGGTGAAATCTTAAATTTTCTAATAACAAGGTTATTAGAAAATCTTTCAATACCTTTTTTTTTACACATTTTTTCTTTACAAAAGGTGTAACTATAAATAAGATTTTTAAATCTATAACAAAATGGTCTAAGTTGTAAACTAACAAATAAAAATGGCAGTGCAATAATAGAATAATCTTCTTTCTTACATTTTGTCAAGACCAAACCAAATCTTAAATGTAGAGTACTTTTCCGACTAATGTAGCGCAGTGCTTCACATAAAATATTTTCTAATTTTTATAAACAAATAGCAAAATAAAAAAGAGGAAAATAATTAGCATAGGTTCAAGCATAAAATTATACATTGATAGCAGCTCAACAATATTTATAAATTGAGTAGGCTACAGCCTAATATTTAGACAAAAAACATACAATTCAGATACATGTGCTAAGAAACTACAAATAAACAATTCTAACAATTCTGAGTCTCTACGGTCTGATCTCCTTTTAGTCTGATATGAACGATTGGAAAGCTATTTACCCTTAAATGATCTTTAAATTTAAATGAACAATGAACTAATAAAACATCAGAAATGCTTTATTTAACAACAATTCAATTATTCATTCACATATTTGCTATAACTTATCATAAACTGAACATATTTTTGGGTCTAGAGTCCATAAGTGATCATGTCATCTAAATTCATTGAAACTGTTTAATGGTTTTATTTCTTTCATTTTCATTTTCCGTTTAAATCCACCGCTAACATTTTAGACAATTAAACATTCACACCTCTACATTTGTTGTCAATGTTTTTTTTCTTTTTTCCTCTCACATTTTAAAGTTTTCTTTTTTTATGTCTGGGCTGAGGAAAGGTTTATAGGAGGATGCCCTTGTGCACGCAGCTCTAATGTTTGGTCCTGCTAACGCTGTTGCATGTGCATGTTCCATCTCTTCTGACTGAAAGGAGCCTCAGACGGAGCCTCTGCTCGGTGAGAGAACTGCGTTCCGGCCCCTCTGTTTCCTCTCTCCTTCCTTGTTTCCATGTTTAAATAATTGACCTGCTTTTGTTGCCAATCAGTTTCTTGATCAACTTACTGTTTGTGTAGCAAGAATACTGATGACAGTTAAGAAAAGTGTTGTGCTCAGTTTGTTTGAAAGTGTGTGTGTGTTGAGTAACTTGAAGCCGGAGCAGAGAAGCGCTTGTTAAATCCTACACACACACACACACACACGGAGGGGAAACTGCTGCCATCAACTAGAATGAGGCAGCAGAAGCTGATCGAAGACCTAATTTGACAACAAGTCAATAAATTACCTTAAGCAGATCTGGCACTACGACTTGAAATGAACTGTCTCTGTAATCCTAACAGACTTATCAAGGATTGATGGAGCTGGCCTGAATGCAGACCTCATCCTTTATTCATGTATTATGGGGTGTGGGATTTAGAGCATGAATGGCAAACCAGGCAGGAAACAAAAATCTTTAGAAAAACTTTTAAAAACAACAACAGTATTGAACGCCTCCTAACTGGATTAAGTTAGAATATTCAGGGAAGTTCAGCTTTTTTTTTTAGTTTGCTGTCATTTCTTTTCTTTCAAATGAGATGTCAGTATCTGAGCTTTGATTGGATGAGACCATGTCATGATTTATCGTGGCCAGATAAGCTCTGGAGAGCAGATCTGACAAGATGGTAGATACAGTTCTAGTTCAGGTTTGTGCAATAAATAACAAGCAAATCCTTCTCAAATGTCCCATAAAGTCAGACCACTTCTTTGTTTTATGGTGCAGGAGGCAAAACGCTTCAATTATAATATTAAAAGTAAAAACAATATAATTACTCAACTGAATCTTTCTCTAGTTCAAAATAGAAAAACTATGACAACTTTTATTATTTGGGATGGAGAAGAAAATAATTATTTCAGAGTCATAATTATTTTTTGAAAGGGAGTTTTAAGATTATTTCTAAATATGTCCTTACTGTTAAAAATAGAGTATCTGGTGTATTTAGTCTTAAAAACATTATGTTCATGTGATGTGTGTGGGGAAACTTGTTGCTTTGCAGACTTTTTCTATTTAGCTGCTGATTAACATCTGCAGTTCCAAACTGTGGAGCTGGGATAAGTGAGTTGAAAGGTTCTCAAGCACAACTTATTCCCACCTAAACATAAATCTTACGGTTGAATTATCATATTTTGTTGAATGGTTCAGATTCTGAGTGTGGATGTGTCAGTTTAGTTGTTTTGTTTGCTTTGCAGCAGCTTTTCTTTGACCTTAATAATCAGAAAGTGTCTAGTTAGTGCCTTTTTGATGCCTGTCTTTGTCTGTGTCGAGTCTGATGTGTTTTTATTTAGTTGTAAAGTCTAACAACATACAAATGGAGAAATTTCCCTGTTTGATACATGCTTTAACATTGACTTAGAACATCAACAACCAGGACAATTATCAAAATGTCATAATAATATCCAGATTCATCCATTTTTACCATATACATTGAAGTGCTTATTTAACTGAATAAACAACTACTATTAATAAAATTGAGGTTGTTTATGCACATGCTTTTAGCATGTGCATAAATGTTGTGTTAGCCAGATATTGAGCTTAATAAATCCTACATTTTAAGTATAATATGAACCGAAAGCGTATGCATATGAAATGAAACAGGAACTAAAATTGATATTTTGTCACATATATTTAATTTTAAGCTTTAGATGACGCAAATTGATGCAATTAGTCATTAATAACAGTGTGGGCTGATTGCTCATTAGAGCGTTGCTTCTTAGATTGAATATGTTATAAAATAACAAATTTTCTTCAGTTTGCAGTCTTCAGTCTTCACAATATATATATATATATATATATATATATCTATATATCTATATATATGTATATATAATTTCCTGTGAGACCTATGACTTTTGTCATCCACAATGAAAAGAAATGTTAAGCATCAGGCTGTCTCATTGTGTTTTTGTGTTTGAGTGTGTGTTTTTTTTTTTGTCTATCCTTGTGTGTCTTGAACTTTGTGTTTGTATAAGTCCTGACAGGGTGTTGTGTTCTTACATGATGCTGTGCGGTTCTTTCATTGTGAGTGAGCTTGATGTCAGTTTTGCATTGACGGTGGAGGTTGAGGGAGACAGCTGCTGCCTTGTTGGCACTGACTTGTACAGCAAGATTGTATTTTTTGTCATATACTTGACGAGACCAGATTCCTGTCAGCAGCCTGGTCAGATTCACCCAGGAGACAAATGTGAGACACACATTTCAGTCATTAAGTATCACCTTGCTTCCTGCTCAGAGTCAAAACAACCATGTAACTAATCAGTGCTTTGTAAACCATTTTGAAAAGTCTTGTATTTTATACAGGAACACAATTCTGAAGGAACGATAAAATCAGATTTAAGCATGAAATATCATATTTGTATTGTAATTAAAATGATTGATTTTATCACATTTTTTTGAACCTGACATGTATACATAAAGATGGATTACTGTATTAAACAGACATGCATGTTCATTTCATATTAGTGTAGCAAAATTCCATCATTAAAAGCATAAACTTTATTCTCATGTTTATATTTGCATTGCTTTTTATTAGACTAAAACATATATTTAATCTGAAAATGCAATTTTTCACCTAACCCAGTGCTTTGTTTTGTTTTAATGAAGAAGAGCTTTGGTTTGTGAGTCTACTCAATGTTTCTTTATACGTTTTTTTTTTTTACCATAATCTCTATCCTGTTAAAGCCTTTTTGTTTCTTCGGGTGAATAGTTTGAACAAAGAACTCATAATTTCCATGTTTTGCAGACCATTTCCCCTTTTTTTTTTAAATCATCTGTTTTGACTTACACATTCTGACAGATGGAGCTTTAAGAAACATTATTAGTTCTGCTTACAGACAGAAGCATCATTTATTATATTGTCTCACTGTGTAAAATCCTAGAAAATATACAGTATTACCAAAACATTCATCTTTTTTATAATAAAAATTCCATGCTTCACGCAGCATTTAAAGCTTTTTTTTTAACCATTTTCCAACTTTTTCTTTTCAACATATTCTTTTTTCAAAGCATTGACTATATTTTACAGCATAAACCACAATAAAGAATATGATATTCAATCTTCATGTATTTTGGAAATATGTTGGTTACACTTTTTCAACTAAGTATGAAAACTTCTCTAAACGCACAGATTTTTATCTACTGGGTAAAAAGTTGGATTCAGATAAACATCCTCCTCCATCAGCATATCCATGTGTTTTTCATCCTCCTCCTGTGGTTTTGGAAATAAACCGACATTTTCTGCAGAATTGTTGCCCCGCAGGCTCTGTCCCTCCTCTCACCCTCCACTCGACCCTAAAAGGCAAACACCGTCTGAGAAGTCTCCTCTTTGATATCTGGATGTAGAAGCTCCCTGTGCTGTGAAGTGTGGCCTGTGTGAGCGTCCTCTCTGCAGCGCGCCTCTGTGGACTATAGAAGCAAAGCTTTAATGTCAGGCAGCTGTGGACAAACGCTCATGTCTTTCTGCTTGTGTGTGTGCTTGCAGGTGGTCGCGAGGCGTACACAGGTTCACAGAGGAGTCCCTGACGCAGTCCGTGTTGTGACAAACCGTCGGAGTGCACAGAATGTCACCATCAAGGTAAAGCGAACGAGAAGAGAGGACTTTCAGAAAGGTGGTTGTAAAAACATCTTAATCCCTGTGACCGTTCTCTGACATCATTGAACAATATCACTGGCAGATAACACTTTTTAAAAGCACAAATAAAAACATATAACATGCATTCTGATCAGAAAAAAAAGTTAAATGTTTCAACAAATGTGTGTTTCTGCTTGTAATATGTTAAGTATTTCAGTAGTTTTTACATGCTAACTTGAAAATTTAATCCTTAGAGTCATTTTTGAATCATGTTTTAATCTCTCAATAAAAATCAGATTCTGAAAATTTTTCATCTTTTTTTGAGAAAAAAGAGCAGATCAACAAAATCATACTAATAAAATATTATTTTGAGCTTTTTGACTTTTAGGTTTTAGGTTTTTAGGTTAGTTTTCAGTGCTGCCTGAAAACAACAACACATTAAAAAAGTTTGTAAGAAACCTGCAAAAAAAAAAGACAAAAAACTAAGAATTTAAATGGTTTCTTTTGACAAAATCAAAGTTATATGATATAAGCTACACACCACACATCATCTGACTTATAAAACCTCTGAAATGACATTTTTGCTGTTATGTAACATATATTCAGCTATATTAAACAGAAATGAGTCAAAAAAACTTCACACGCCACAAATTCTTGCTCAATCGTCGAATGTTTAACACATATAAAGTGTAACATACCTTTAAGACAGGAACAATTACAAGCTTAAAGAGCTCAACTCCAATTAAAATAGCAAGAAAAAAAGAAAGAAAACATTTATTTTAGAATATAAATCAATATAATATTTTTAAGATTATTTACAAGAAATATTCATGAAGAAAGCTGTGTTATGTTGGGACTTGAGGGCTTATGACATATGGCTATTAGAAATGTAAAGAATCATTTTTTGGGACTTTATTAACTGGTAACAGAAAGAACTTTAGGAGAGAATCGGGAAACTTTACTGTCCCAACAGATTAAATTCAACTCATAAATTTGTTCTTTCTTTTTTTTTTTTTAAAAATTTCTCTTATCAGTTTTTGTGGTTGATGATTCATTTCTATCTAGTTTTGGCCGATTGAGGGAAAATAACTTAGTTCAGCGATGGTAACTGACATTGATGGTAAACTAAATTACATTTGTCTCTGTTTGTTTATTTGTCTATATGGGCATCTATTCAATTCTGATTAAGAGAAAAGTAAATTAGTGTTAGTTTTTGATGAAGATTTCTGTTTATTAACATTTTCATGTATTTAATACTTCCCTGAGGAACAGTCTGATGAAATCACAACATTTTAAGATAAAAATAACACTGAATGAATTTACCTTTTAGTATGAAATACATTATACATACATACAAAAACTGGTCTATGTGAAAATATATGGAAAATTTGAGAAAAGTTGTGTCTTTTACTTTAAGTGTTCCAAGATGTATCACGAAATAACCATGTTAAAACCACTGAAGAAGAAGTAACAAATAAACCATGCAAAGAACACATAAACCCGTACTTTATTGAATTTCTTCACGTTGGCATTTCAGAGAACGGGGCAGAAATCACATCGGTCAGCACCATGGTCAGCTTTGTCTCGATGCTTTGGTTAAATGAAACAGTCGGATTCTTCTGACCAGTTTTAAGTCAGTTGCTTGGCACCGGCCGAGGAAGACCACCGGTAAGGGGGAGGGTCCCTGCTGAGACGGGGTGGGGTTGGGAGCTGCAGCTTGGGATACCCACGAGAGGGCCCGCTGCTTTATCAGAGTTGTATCCTCACCTACTGTACCCGGCACCTTCCCGTGACCTGCCATATACTACAAGAGACCTGACTCCCCAACTGGACGAGCTGGATGGGGAGAGCGGGAAACCCTCTGTATTGACTGATGGAGGAGTGAAAGATCGACTGAGTCATATACCGGTCACACACCACGCAAATCATACATGAACCATGCAATATTGCTGTGCTGTAATTCATTAGTGATTGGAGCGTCAGTTACGTTATTTTTACATAATGTGTGCGCCGTACAGTCACCGTAAAAGTTATACATCGGTGGTACATGCCTGAGAAGTCCGTTTGACATGCATGGAACAGTCGTGGAAAGCCCCATCTCACAAAATGTACGCACAATAGGGTTAGGTTTATGTAAAAATTGCAGATTAAATACAGAAACTATGCATGAACTGTGTAATTCTCAATTCACCAAAAATTTTGAACAGGTCTAAAAATGAATTTATGTACAGACCAGTCGACCGAAACTCTCGATCTGCCAACGAATGTCAAATGCAAAAACACCGGTGATTTACATATATCCCGTGTATCACAAAAGATTGAAATTACATCTGTGGAAAATGCACAAAATGTACGTAGTGGCTGTGTGACATGGCCTTTAAATAAAGATCTTTCTTTGTTGTGAAACTTTATTTTACACTTAATTTAAATAGACACAATAATTTAGGATGCTGAAGAGAGAAGGAGATGTGTTCTGGTTTTGTGAAGAAACTGAGAAAAGGTGGAAAATGAAATTACTTTTTTTAAATTAAAAATATTCATTGAACAAAATCGTGGCACTCAAAGATATATCAAGATTTTACAACCATATAAATTCCGACAAACATTTTTTTGCTTCGTGGATCATCCAAAGGCTTTTCTGTAGTAGCAAAGACTCCAGGTTTGTTTTTAAATCACCAACATCCTTTTCAGAAGATTTTTAGTACCAAAAATCAGAACAGCAAATATTTAAGAACAATTTGCATCTGAGTTTTGCACCAAATTGGGATTAAGAAATCCATGCATGCCCTTAGAGAAGTCTGCCCTCAAGTTATGTCAAGCAAAACTTCTGATGGAGCATTAATCATCCTTAAGATTACTCAGCATAAGTCCCGTTGTAAAATGTCTTGGAAGCGCCACGTGTAATTAAAAAGCAATCATGTCTGCCTGCAACCGTCAGCAGAGGAGCAGATTAAAGGTTATAGAGAAGACCTTTTGTAAAAGTCAAAAAAGTACATAAAAGTGAAATGGACAATGTTCAGGGAGCTGAGCTGGTGATAGGGCTCCGTTCATGTCCACTTTTGTCGACTTTTGTCTTCATCTTGCATTGTGTAAAAGCACATTTTAACACATAAAAATTGTTTTTTAAAATATAATCCTTTATTGCATCGAGTATAATATTTACATATTCAATTTAATATAAAGTTATGAGTGATAAAGTCCCTTTCCAACTATATTTTTATCTATTGTGAAAGTATGATTATGTAGTTTTTAGCCAAAATAATAAAACCAAATCATTTTTTAAGAAATACTTTCTGCAAGTTTTCATTGGAGTGGGCCTTCAATGTGAGAAATAAACATCTTTTTACCTAATTTTATAATGTACTGGACATTGGAAATTGGAAATGGTTTATTTCAAGCAATCAATAATCAAACATTGGATAATTAATCTTAAACTTGATTGGAAAATATGCATACATTCACGCACACCAGTAAGAAATTTTATTATTTTTCGTAATCATAAATAAACACATTAGCTTTTGCCTTTAGTGCATGAGACAATGAAACATATAAAATAATAAGATTGTCAAATGGAGTTCAGTGGATTGCTTGAAAGGAAGTGTCAGCCCATCCCTGCTTGACTTTACTTGCTCATTAGTTTTTTATTTACTTTACTAAACCTATGATTATCATCTTAACTTATCTGTAGTAATTTACATTTTACCAACACAGATTCAAGTAATTGAAAATCCAAAATTATCAATAAATCATATGACAAAATGATTTATGTAATGTTTATGCATAAAGACACAACAATATTTCAACAATTGTCATAACACATGCAGATCAATTACCAAAAATATGTGCAGGTTGTTTGTCAATAGAAAAATATATATGTAAAACAAGATAACTCTAGAAATTATTTATACAAATAATGTATTTGAAAATTAATCATTAATTTAAACAAAGTGGGTGATGTGATTACAAACTAATTACTTTATTCCTTTCCAATAATTTATTTGATTATATTTACGTTAATCTCATTGGTTTGTTGGGTTGTTTTTGCTTGTTTTTCCTTAAAATATTTCACATTTTGTTCAAAATTAACATTAAAATCAAATTAGGATTTCAAACATGTAACTTAAAATGCATCTGAAACTAACTCAACAGGAAAAATGTTCTTATTTGTCAGCTTTTTGGGGGCTTTACAGCATCCTTCTTCATTGTCTTTTTATTCTTTTTAGCTCCGTTGTAAATACGCAAAAACATTTCACTTCATGTAAAGGCATAACAAATTAACAATGACATTGCTTTGCAAACTGGTTTATCTTCCCACCTCCAGATTAAATCCCCACAAAAAGAGAAATCCTTCTTTAGTGTTGCCACAAACTGACCAATCAGAAGTGGAGAACTGAATGCACATTTTTAGCCCCTCCAAAATAAAGAAATGGTGTTTCTTTCATTGTCTCAAAAAACTAATCCTCTCAGCTTCCTCCTTGCTTTGAAAAGCCCTTCAAGCACATTGCAGACTTTCTTTGCATTCACTTGGGTTTAATCATAAGAGTCATTAGTGTCTTTGTTCTTTTAATGTTCATTCTGTTTGAAACAAAGATGTTAGGCTGTGCCGCTGCAAAAGGAGTAGATGGTTATTCTATAAATATGGCCTCAGGAACATGAACATGAATTATTCACATTGTTCGTTCCCTGACCTCATTTTTTTCTGCACTTTCTTTCTCCATCATTCCCTCCTTTCTCTTCCAAATCATTACCAATCATTACCACTAAATCATTTTTTAATTTGGCTCTTTTTGCTCCTTTTCCTCACCCTTCCTCCTTCTGCTTTTCCACGCAGGGACTTGAAGTGTCCAAACCGGGCCGCTACCACACTCTCTCCTCTGACAATTTCCTGGAGATGAGTGACTCTGGAGTTGAGTTCAACAGCTCTGGTCTCCCGCTGGACAGCGACACAGATGCTGCAGTGACCTACGCCTCCCACAAGCCCCTGCTGAATGCCGCCTCCCCTCCTGCCGTGACCGAAGGAGGAACCTGCGGCAGCCCGGAAGCCACGGCAGTCCCGACGGCGACCTCAGCATCATCCAAACCCCTGACTCTGTCACCAGCGCCAGTCCTGCCTCCAATCCTCACTCACTTACAGTTGCAACGCCTGATGGGAGCCAGCATGGTGCTGCATCGCCAGGAGTGGCCTCAAGGGGCACTGCTGGGTCAGCCAAGTCAGAGGAGGAGGCTGAAGCAGAAGGTCTGCAGAAAGAGTAATCAGCTGCTGAGAGGAAGCAGCAAAGCATGCTTTTCATCTCCTCAAACATGACAGGATTATCTTCATATCTAAACACAGATAGAGTCTTTCATCACTGCATTTGAAGCACCACTGACAAAATATTGACGCTTTGATGCAAATATTAGAGTAGTACAAAAGGAAAGTTAACAAAATTCATAATGTATAATTTAAACCACTCTGCACAGAAAATGAAATGCAAAAGAACAAAGTTGAATTCTATGAAAAGAACAAAGCAACTCTGTGCATACAAAATGCATGCATTTCAATTAAACATGAAAGATATCCTAAATCTGATCCAAAGGAGCATGCAGACATTAGTCAGCTGCACGCCTGTTTCGCCCACTGAGATAGAAAACAGTAAATGTTTCATCAAATGTATTTATATCTAATAATTTACCTGTCAAAATGTTTGTTAGATATAAACACTGAGCATGTGTGGGATTCGGGTGGATTCGATGAGCTCTTAAGACTCACAAAGTCACACACAGTATGACACAAACCGAAAAAAACAACAAAATAGAGCAATTGAGCTCTGAGGTGATGCGTGGTGCATTACTTCTGGCAGCACTTTTGTCCGCTCAGAGCATCGAACCCTGCAATGATTGCATTTTAACTCGCCCACACGCTCCATTATCAACCGCACAAACAAGTCAGGAGGCATCTCAGACAGAACTGCTCCCCTCAGCACTCACTCGTTGCTCACAGTACAACTTATTTTGGTGTTATTTTCCCAAAACCTGCAAATTGAGAAGAGCTTGGTCGAACCGAGAAAGCTGTTTCATTTCTCACACCTTGGCTGACAGATCAGCTGTTTTCTTGTGGAATAGGTGCACAAAATCTGCTTGTCATTCACACAGACACAAGACAACACATTTTATGAGTAACATCAATCTGCTTTGATTTTTCCCACTTGAGGAATTGCTGTTTGCCTCATTGGAAGGAAAATAAAATCTAGAAAAATCAGAGAGGCTCTTGTGAACACAAATGTGTCTTCCTCTGCCGAAGAAGCCCTACCTGGATATTGTTGATCAAGTTCCAGCAACAAAAGAGAGAACAGAGATTGAACAGGGAGCCATTCGGGGAACAGATAAATTACTTTTGTGATTTAAGGTTTCCCATTTTCATCCCAGTGCCAATCTATCTACTACTACTCCGGTTGTTGTGCCCCAGTAGTTTGTCAAAATGAAGTGACTGAACAGATTTAGTGAGATCAGTCTGTGATAAAGATTCAGAGAGGCAAAAAAAAAAAGTTAGAGATGTTTGTGAGGTGCTACTTCGTGATACGAGGATGTCCTTTTTTGCTAGAACAGCTTTAAAAAAAAAAATCAATCGTCTCCTAACAACATGAAACGACTGTGGAGGGTGAAAACAGCAGGACAAATTAAGCAAATTTAAAAAAGAGAACGTGCACAAGAGATAATTAGATTAAGCCCTCACCATCTTAACCGCTTTGACTAATTGGTTCTCCTTGGGTGCGGTGGAGGTAGCTAAATCAGGTCACAGAAACCCATTTCTATGTGCAAGCGTCTCGCACTGCCGAGGAGGCTTTGCGACGGCATCTATCACGTTTGAAAACTCCATTTCTTTCTCAGTGTTGTTGTTAATGTTGACGCGTGGCTACCTCGTCTTTATTGGACCTGTTGTCAACCCTGGACAGTCTGGGGGTTTTAAAAAAAGAAGTTGCAGGTACAAAAGTTCTCAGTCAAATGAACTCATGTCTGAATATAGAGATGCTAACTTTGCCTTTCTTTATGTTAAGTCAACCAGTCCAGCCTTTCAGTATTAATCTAACTCTTTAAAGTTTTTTCCAAAATCTTTTATTAAACCAGTTCATGCTGGGAAAACGGAGAGAGTTTCAGAATAGATTTGACTCGTGAGCCTCATTTCCACTGAGCGGTCCGGTACAGTCCATTCCAGTGTTTTGAGCGTTTCCATTGTGAAATGGGCCCATTAAAAATGGGGTGTTAAAATAGACAAAAATTGCTTAGTCATTAAGAAAAGAAATATAAGGATGTTGAAAAAAAAGGCAAGTTTCTAGCACATTCATGTGGCGAGTTATGGATATTTAGAGAAATTACCACAATTCTGCCACTAGGGGGAGCAAAGGAAAAAAAAATACCGGCATACAGCATACCTTTGCAAACGCGTGCCGTGTCTGGGAGATTCAATAAGGTTCTCTGCCAGGCTCAACGCTGCTAAATTGCTAAAAAATAATTATCAGGTGTGACACCATAATAACCAAAATATCGTTGTCAAAAAGATAATAAAAATAATAGCTATAATAATAATGATGATAATAATAAGTGATTAGACTACAAGGTGGGTGGAGTCCGGCCTTCTTGAGCCAAAATGAGTTTGACACCCCTGAATTAAACAGTATGTAACCGTGCCCCCTCATCGGGTTGTAAGTTCACAGGAAAATTGAACAGGCCTGTTGGGGTGCAGCTGCTGTAGCCACCTATTGATTGGCAGAAAAGGATGACGACATTAAAAGGTGTCTATATAGCGCTAAGCTAGCGTTTCCAATGATTTTCTCTTTACGGTGGAATTCTTAGCTGCCCGCAATCTTCTTTCAAACAACATTGAATTTAAAGCAATACAAAGACAAACTGCTGGATGACCTCTATTGTCATTGTTGCTTTTCTAGTTGTTGCACTACAATGACGCTAGCAGTCTACACCACCCATGCGACAAACCGCTCAATAGGAGCGAGGCTTCACTGAGTGGAAATGCTCACCCGAATTAACTGGACCGTACCCGTACATCCCCTACCGGGACTGGACAGCTCAGTGGAAACGAGGCTTAAGGGTCATCTGGGATAACCATCAGACGTAAAAATACTATGTTGTTTCGACTGTGCACCTGTAAAACAGTCTGACGTATTACTGCACTGGATATGTTTCGTCAAGTAGAAAAAAAGCACAATATTTTTGCATGTTTTATCATAAAGATAAATACAAAAAAGCAGGTATTATAAATACAACATAACAAGCAAAAAAAAAAAAAAAATCAGTGTAGCGTGAACTGTGTGAAAGGACAGACACATCCCATCAAACTGAGACGGAAAATACATTTCCACTGTTTTCAGGGAAATCTTATCTGTTCACAGCGAAAGGAGCAGTTCAACTTGTAGAAACTACTCTGTAAATGTGTAAATATTAATGAATACAAAATATCAGTGACATGTCTTTATACAATGAATGGTAGTTTGCATATTTGTAGTGAAGTAAGAAGCAATATTACTGATAGAAGCACTAAAACAACCGTTACATCCACAGAAGAAGACTCAAACGGCACATCCAACTGTAGGTCACTCTTGTAAATAAATAGATATGCGCTGCATGTGAATAGCATAAAAAAGATTTGGTTTTTTTTAACCGCAAGGCTTATGCAAGACTTTTGTATTGTTGAGATGCCGAACCTTTAACTGCACATCCACAGTAGGTAGAAGATTTTGCCTTCAGCTGGGAGGAGCTCGGCCCAACTCATGTGGAGTTGTGGGTTTCGGCGAGCCTCTGTGAAATCCTTTCATCAGAGTTTGCCTCAGCAGGTGTGGAGATGCAATCACTGCAAAGCCTGCAGTGAATTAAAAGCCAGGCCTGTGTGATGTTTGTCCGGTGACTATAGTGGAAGCTTTTGACTGAAAGTAAAGCTTTCCACGGGGGTGAGACTGTTCCTTCTTCAACCACAACAGCGCTGAACTTTTACAAATGTACGTTTCTGAACACGAACCATTTAATCTGCGTAATCACCATTGTTTTTATGGCATTTAAGCGCCGTGCATGTTAAAGGGGCTCCTTTGAATTTCTGGAAACTCCTGCTGGAATAATAACACGGGGAGTTCAGACAATCACAGCTGATGAAGGCTTTGTGAAAGGATTTCATCCTCCGTCATCCACCCTCGCTCTCATGCTTCCTGTTTCATTACACACCTGAGCTGCAATTTCCAAAGCTTTTCGGAGCAGAAGTGCTGATCTGTGTGTGGGCAGATTGGCTCCTCAGTTAATATGCTCCTCCATGTAATTCCAAAGGAAACGATGAAAAGCATAAATCAAAGTCTCTACTTCTACACTTCCCTAATATTTATGATTATTATAGGAAATTGGGTTTGACACAAACCTCACCGTTTTCTGACTGTGAGAGCTGTTAAGCTGAATGATTGCCAGGTCAGATTTGGGGGGTTTGTCGCCTCTTTGATTTATAAATGGTTGTTGGAGAAGCTACAAAGCTCTTATTCCCTTGACTTTCAGATCACTTGGTGAGCACAAAATTTGAAGAAAAAAATGGATTTTTCTAAGTAATGAATGAATAAATTATTCACTGTTCATCAGAATTTCTTCTCCAGGTTAATCTAGAAGATGAAGCATTTATGCTTTCGAAGTCCCTGCATCATTACTCCCAGCTTCAGGTAATGCTTTTATGCAAAAGCTGAGGGGAAATGTGTTTCTGTAATCGTTTTTAATAGAATTAATGAATTTAAACAGAATGTTGCAACAGACCTGTGGGGCAACCAGAAAGTAAACAGCGATCAGGCAAAAATGCTCTTTTTTTTTTCTATCCAGCTGACCTCTGTTGTGATTTGTGGATCCTGAGATGATGCAGAAAAGCACCTTTCACAGCTAGGACTCTACGCCACTTCAACTGGCTGAAGGTGCTTGCTGTAATGTGTTTCTGTCTCATTTAACACCGAGCGGAAAGACAGAGCTCTTTTCTTCTCGAGGAGCTGCTTTCCTGCTGTTGAGGAATGACGACATGTTTGAAAACACAGGATCTCCAGCTGGCTTTGTTTTTCTCCTTCAGTTTGTGGTTGTATCTGATTCAAAGTGTGCCGAGCAAAAGCCTCTTGTAATGGATGCTCCTCCTTTTGAATCCAATCTTTGTTGACCTTGAAATTGAGATTGGAAACTGTTATATCCAGATTGTAGTTGAATGCAACATTATTCTGAAAGTGTTTGAGGAGGTTTGAGACAAATTTAAGTGGAATTTTATGAAATAGTCCAAAGTTTGTGCCTGTTACAGGGCTTTAACTTACCTCGTTCTGTCACTGGATGGTATTTATATTCCTTCTTTTCAAAATCTGCAGCTGCAAAAACTTCTACAAATAAGTAAATAAAAGAGAATCACACGTTATTGGGATGAAAATCATAGCTGAAAAATATTTGTATATTGATCTGTTAGCAATGTTCCACCGATTACACCTATAAGTTACTTCAATAGAGAAAAGATGCACGCTTCTCTGAAACTTGTCACAAAAATCAGAATAAAGAAAAAAAATACTTATTTATTCAAATTTTGCATACATTATAAAGTTTGTGATTTTGTAGTTGTGTTTGAGCAGTTGAACACATCTGATTCTTATAAAGTTTGTTGTTTAAGAAAGCGTGATTTGTTTAAAACTCAATGATTGAAACTTCACTGTTTCTTTTCCAAGGATATTTATTGGCGTTCATATATAACCCTTGTTTGCTCGAAAAAAAGAAATCAGATTTTGTTTTTGTGCAGCAGTCAACATGGGACCTCTTGATGTCCTGCACAGACTTTTGTAAAGCTTCTCCTTTTCTGTAATGAATGAATGATTCAAATAAAAACATTTTCAACAGATATAAATGCAGAATGTTTTTATTTTTGGTAGCACGTCCTTTTTCATACAGGGACACTCGTATTTCTCATTTGAGCTTCAACAGAGGATTAGTGAGCTGTGAAAAACCCTCACCAGCAGCCCATTCTGAATTTCAGCTCTGCGCTTTTCTCGGAAACAGAAGAGAGCAGATTATGATCATTCAAATGCAGCTGATTGTGGGATTTAAAGAGCTGCAGGTTTTTTGCATGATGCAATTCTCGTGCTTTGAATGGACTTTTGGTTTGTGTTTGTGAATTCCCATCACCTGTGAGGCTGTTGTCACTGGAAGACACTGTAAAAACACCTACTTGATAATGAAGACGTAAAAAAATAGACGTGAGAATGTGTTGCCAGAGACAGAGCTTGTGTTAGAATTATTCCCTAAACTTAGTTATGCAACAGGTAAAACAACTACTTATGCCAGGGCCTGCAACCTTCAGCAGTAAAAGACTCAATTGGGCCTTTTGCTTAATGGTTAAAACCAAGTTGGAGCCACAAATTCTATTTTTTCCTTGAGGAAAATTGTATACTGCTTTGATTTGTTACTTTTGAAATAAATGTGATTTATTTATTTATATTTTTAAAAATATAAATGTAAAGACAAACAGGTATTTTCTAAAAATGTGATTTTTGACAGAAATTCGTATGAAGTCCTTTCAAAATAAAAGACACCATATGTCGGACAGGATCGCTCCAGTGGAGCTCATGCGCTCCTGTGAAAGGTTTCTAAGAACCGAAGACACAGATGAAATTTTCTCTCGTTATACCTTAGAGTTTTTGATGGTTTTTGCTTGAAATCTATGCATTCTGAGCAAAGTGTTGAGAAAACGATGCTGTTTGATATCAGCGGGGATGTAAAAACCTTTTATCTTACTTCTCGATGCACCTCAGCCAAAAAATTGTAAACTTGGCTAATCTATATGAAATCAATGCTATATTAGTACTTTTTAAAATTATTATTATTTTATGTTTCTTCAACTAGTGAGCCACTGGTTGGGTAAAGGTTGCAGACTCCTGACTTATGTGAAAAAATACAATTCAATGATCTATTCAGTTCATTGTGGAAGTTTTTTTATGTTTGCCAGCAGCAAAAAAAATTAATTTCAAAGTCTGTTTAAGGGAACAAAATGCAATTCATATGTCACAGGTGCACTTCACGTGCAAAAAAGGTTAAATAATAAAAGAAAATCTTCATTTGGGAGGAAAAAAGCAACATAGAAATACAAAGAGGAGAGACTGAATTTAACCAAAGCTCTTTATGTGTTCTTTTCTATGAAGAACCAGAAACTTTGTCTGCAGAGAAACGAACAGATTCAAAGAACAGAACTTTAACCTTCATTTACCTGTAAATGACAAAATGATGAATCACTGGAACTCAGATTTTAAACAGTTGAAACCCAATGTTCAGCTTGACTCTACCTTGAAATTAGATTGAGGTTTTTTTTTCAAAGCACTTCCACAGTCTGGTTTCTGCTTTTTTGAAATTTACTTCTTCTCTTTATTGCATTCAGAGTTTTACGCCATTTTTTTGGATGCATAATACTTTACTGCTGAGCTTAATAGCTTGTTTCCTTTGGATTAGGAGCGGGGGATGCTACAGCATGTACGTTCAAGGATTTTTCTTCTCAATAAAAATCTCGGTATGAGACACAATTCTCCAGAGATCTGTTGAATAGATTCTGATCTTGTTAAGCTTTGCAATCACAGTGAAATCACTGCGGAAACTAACTGGTGCAAATGCAGCAAAAACATCAACAACGGTCCTTTATTTATAATAAGTTATAAATAAATTGATCTAATAACTAAACTATTGCTTTTGTAGAAACTTCATATAACTTGGTGCAAACCAACTAAGCAGCTGGTACAATCTACAAAAGCTGTCAAAATAATTATGGATGCTCTTCCATGAAAACACAAGAAGAGTCAACCGGGCCGGAGAGAAGAGTTGGGAAACAATAAACAAAAATTACACAAAAAGGGGATAAATAGATTAAAATCTACATTTAAAAAAAAAAAAAAAAGATGGTGAGTCTGTGCAAAACATTCACCAGTACTCTGAGGAGGGGGTTGGGGGGTCCTTAAGAGAACCTTTTAGAAAATAGATTATGAAAAAACTCCAGTTAATTCAAAAAGTTACAATCCAAACTAAATGTGCATGAATACTGGGAAAAAGAAGTTGTTAGTCACCAATTCTGTAATTTGAGCTAAGAGAAATTAGCAATGGTCCTCATAGATTCACATCAGCTGTGACAGAATAAATAACAAGAATCCAGGAAATTACATTGTTTGATTTTTAAACAATTTATATGGAGCAGAAAATACGTATTTGATCAATTGATCTCACCAGGTGAGATCTTGCATGGAGTCACAGGTGAAGAGCAATTTCCCAAAAAATGTTTTAATATTTTTTTCAACAGTCAATATCTTCTCATCAAACTGCTTGCTTATAGTTGAATAGTTCATCCAACTCTAGTTCAAATTTACAACCTTGTCCCTGGTGTGTTTTGACAGCTCTTTGGACTTGATAGAGAAATTGCAGTCTGACTGGGTGTGTGCATGTGGCTTTTATTTAAACCAGATTACCAGTTCAAGCAGATGCCATTAATGCAGGCAGCAAGGGGAGGAAAAAAATAACTTGTTGGAGAAGAAATAAATAAATTCTTAAAAAATTGTAGACAATGTCATTTTTGGGATCATTTTTCAGACATTCGCTGTTAATTGTGACAACTTGCAGAATGGACATCTGTCAATATCCCCACAACCTTTATATTATTTTCCATCAAATCAAAAAGGAACTTCAAGCTTGCAAAAAACGCCACATGTATCCAAGTCCGCTAAAGGTCTCTGAAATTAGACATGTTGAAGATAATTTTTGGTATAAAATTGGATTACAGACATCAAATTTTCACCCTCTTTAAATTTTTAAAAAGCTGATGCATAACACTTATTTAATGAAAAAATGTTTTAAATAAATTAGAAGAATATATTAAGTAAAAATACATTCCAAATATTTCATATTTTGCAACAAATAAATAATAATATGTCTGTGCGTTTTTTTAAATGGAGTCACTGTATAAAGACAAGTGTTGCTTAAAAACCGGTATTTCTACTAAAACGGTTCTAAAAAGTTGTTTAGTTAAATTCAAGGGAAAACCAGTCTGTCATGAAGTTCCGGCGGCCCCTCCCGCGCGGAGCAGAAGGCGCCATCTTGGCCTTCAGCCAATCGGGACAAAAACAGGAAGTGGCGTCATTTGAAGCGCACGGAAGCCTCGGGAGTGGCGCGCCAAATTTCAAAGGACTTCCTCCTGGGAGAACAGAGACGAAGAAGTGCTCCGCCGACAGCAGCGGGGATGAATTACTTCATAAAAATACTTTTAATACAAAACTTGTGAGTTTATTTCGGGAGCTGAGTGGCCACTGGAGCTGTTTAGAGTCTTTCTGGAAATGATCTCCCGTGAAATCGTCGCGTTTTGTCGTAAGTTGACGCTCTGACTATTTTGTTCTACAAGGAACTAACGTCAGCTAGCTGATCCTGCTTCCGAGCCACGAGCCCACAACCAGGAGCAGGAAATCTCCCAGCCAGCATAGTCTCAGATTCACTTCGATCGATTAATACTATCAATATTATCGATGTTTTATGAGCCTTTATTGAGAAAATAAATAGTTTTGAACGCTAGCTCTGATTTAGGTTAGTTGCAGTGTCATTCTTTGTCTTAATCCCGTTCGCTCTCGCGAGTGGATATACCTAAAAATCTAACGTTTGCTCACATTTTATCTGCTTCTGCTTCAGTTTTAGTCACGTGATGTCTCTATGTTGTAAAATGTGTCAAATATTTAGCAAAGCTCAGGCGGATCCTGACACTAAGCAGAGCAATTAATCCAATTCTTTTGTTTTTCTTTCCCCCTCCTGTTTCTGCAGATCAGACAGCTGTTGAAGCCTGTCAGGCTTTCCACTCGTGACTTGGAAGTCTGGGATTTTAATCCTTCTAACTCCCACAAACATGCAAAAAGGAGCTTTCCGCATCTTTGAACATTAGAAAAGAAAAAAAAAAGAAGAAAGAAACCAAGCACCACCCACAAGCTTCCTCTGTCACCTTTTCCTTTTAGGCTTTAGTTTAGTGCTCCAATGCACCTGCTGTCCACATCAATGCGGCTCCTTCTGCTCAAACTCAGCCTCATGGTCTGCACCCCAGGGGGGATCTGGTCTGTCTGAGTTGGGGTTCATTTCCACCTTTCACTGTCCCGTACAGTGCTCTAAATCCTCATTATTAATTCATATATGCGCAGGGGGACAGCAGCTCTGCATGCTAATGCAGGCACCTGTTGCTGGAGGCTGCTGCTCTTGCCTGTGACCTTTGCTTGTGTTGCTTTCACTTTGTTTTTATGTGGCGACCTGCTCTCATGTCAGCTGTCAGCTCTAACACTCTCAGTTTAGCTTCTTGTCTACACTAGAGTTGAATCTGAGGATGGATCGCCTCTTGTACTTAGGGGAGGCTGTCACAGCTTGAGGGTGGCTCCAGGACAGAGGTGGGGCGGGGGGTTATTAAAGGTGCTGATAGATGAAAATCTGCAGAGATGCTGACCGGAGCGCAGCCGTGCTTCCAGCTGCTCCGGATCGGGCTCTCGACGGGCGACTCCGCCCGGGACCTGTACACGTTCAGGCCGGCGCTGAACCACTCGGTGTTCCGGCTGGGCCGGGCGGCGGAGCTGTGCGACGTCACGCTGGAGTCCGCTCTGGTGTCCCGCATCCACGCCGAGCTGCACGCCGAGAAGGAGGCGGGCGACGCGACGGGGAGCAGCAGGAGGAGGGCTGGAGGGTGCACATCAAGGACAGGAGCAGTCATGGTGAGGAGGCACGAGTCTCGCACAAACACTAGTCATTATGGTAGTGAAACACGCCGCCTTAGAGGAAATCTGAGCATTTCTGAGAGAATGGAAGGACTCAGCAAACCAACTGTGTTAACTGACGGATCTACAAATGTTCAAAATTCCACCATCTGTTTGTGCTGCACTTTAGTTCCTCCACATCAGCCTGTCAGGCATTAATCATATACTGGTGGGAATTTTCAAGTGTACAGGCTGTGGCTTCCAACTGTGCATGAACATATACACTAGTTTGTTATTAAAAAGTGTTAAAGTGCAACATGGATGCTGGATTTGAAAAGAGCTGAAATTACCTTTAATAAGACAAAAATAAATGACATTTTTGCAGCTTCTCACCAAAAGATGATGGATTACTCAAAATAAGGCAGGAAATAGCTGACATCAATCAATCAGATTATTAATAAAACTTCTATCTTATTAAGATTTCTTAATTTTTTTGGGGGAAATGAGTAAAGTAGAAACAAAGACATGAAAAAAAGTAAGATGTTTTCAAGGAAATTCAGCACTAAATTGTGAAATTATTTAAAACTGTTTACTTTTTTGTAAAAATATGAACGTAGTTAAATAGACCTAATATGAATAAAATGTTAAATGAATTAAATCACAAATAATACCAACAAATTAAGAAAACTGATGTTTTTAAAGGAAATAAAGTAGAAAAAATGAGTTTTAAAAGCCTGAAATGTTTTTTTATTTATTTGTTTTGTGTGTTTTTTAGGGATGCAACAAATAACAGTTTAAACTAAATCATATGATGCACCAATAAGCCAATATACCAATATGTTTATGTTGAAAGTTTGAAACAATTTTACTACATTTAAGAAGGATTTATTGCTTTTACAGACTTACAGAGCACTTTAGAGAGTTTTCTTTATTGTTTTATGCTTGTTGGCAAAAAAAAAAATAATAAGAATTTTTCTGAATTTTTTTTGTTGTTATTTTATAATACACGATCCAACCGGAACGAAACCATCACCCAAAGATTTAATTTTGAACCAAATTGTGAGGAAATCGTTTAATTCCAAGTGTTCGCACTGACAATTTAGTGCAATTAGCGATATGATATTTCAACTTCAGCAACAGATGTACGAAAACAGAAAGTGGGGATGGAAGAAAGCATTTAGGACCGTCTGGAAGCAGCAGACGTCTCTGTGAAAATCAGTTGTGAGAGATGAAGGCGGAGAGCGAAGCATCCCGCCGTCACTGACTGACAGACTCCACGGCTGAACTCAACTCCGACTGTCTAAACGTTCAAGTAATTTCACAGTCCGTTTCCCCCGTTCGGCGCGTTTGCTCTCGGACCTGCTTTGGCATTCGCGGCGCGT
Organism: Oryzias javanicus; assembly: GCA_003999625.1. NCBI lineage: Eukaryota > Metazoa > Chordata > Actinopteri > Beloniformes > Adrianichthyidae > Oryzias > Oryzias javanicus. Next base: position 23,156,908 of record CM012455.1, read on the forward strand.
GCGGCGCTGCAGCCGCGGACGCCTGATTGTCTTGTTGCCTTCCAGCTCTTTTAGTTTAGTTCCGTCTCGCCGGCTGGTCGACATTTGCTGTGATTCTGCGAGCGGTAAACATATTGATAGTCAACAAACGATCATTTCAGAGCTCCTCTTGCTTGATGATTTGTCTGACACTTGTATATTAAAATAAGTCTGACTGTCTGGCCTCAGGTTACATTTCGATTATGTGCTTTCTATGATTTCTGCTGAAAATCTAAAAACTTCTTCGTATGGTTTAGGCACGTGGGTCAACGACGTGCGCCTCCAGTCCAGCGTCCTGTGGGAGCTTTCTGATGGCGACACGCTGGTCTTTGGGGGTCACTCCTCCTCAGGGAGCCCAGAGTTCTACTTCCTCTTCCAGAAGGTCAAAGTTCGCCCGCTGGATTTTGATGCCATCACAATTCCAAGGTAGTCGGAGGAGGATTGAACGCAAACGAACATCAGCCCAGACATCAAAAGCTGAGAACTAGAAAATGATTAATCCAAATTTGAAAATCTTAGAATATTTTCAGATAATCTAAAACAGATTCTGAAATGTAGAAAATGTAGTCTTAACAAAAATAATTTATCAGCTTTTAACTATTAATATCAAGCTTGTCATTAAAAAAAAGTCAAATTTTTGGGATTTTTGTAAAGCTTTAGCAAAAAACTTTGTCAATTTTTTTAATGCTATTTAAAAATGATGCTTTTTAATCTTAAAAAAACAGACAAATCTGCTTTTTTTGTGCAGAATATACATTGTTCTGCAGATGTTTCTGTATCGGTCTTTATGAATTATTTAAGGTGATCATCTCATAATAGGGGATGATAAGTAGTTTAGTTCACAAATATGTCAGATTATTTTCCCTAAAAAATTAGCAAATTTTTAATAGTATTTGTATTGGTGCCAGTTTTACTTTTTTTCTTTCAATCTTGCAAAACTGTTAATAATTCCTCAAATGTTTTCTTAATGTTGAATAAATACAACAGGATTTCCCTGCAATACAAAGTCTGACACAGGGGGCAGTGTTACACGTTTTGGCTCGTCTTTTCAACACCTTCCTGTCCAAAGGTGTGCCTCCTGTTTTGCCACTTTTGCTCAAGCTTGACAAACATTTTCTCTCTTTTTAAAGCTGAAATGATATATTTTTAACATTGAAATCATGTAAAAACTGAAAGTTCAGCTCTATTTCTGACAGTTTTACTTTATTTTGTAAATTGGTTTTAATTAAAGCCTCGCCTTCATCACTGCACGGGCTTTCTTCTCCTCTTCTTCACACAGTTTCGGTGCGCATGAAATTCATCTTGTTGTGGTAAAAGCAGATAAAAATCAACAAAATTCTTGTTCGTATGTTTGACCTAAAACTCAGGTTACATATGGAAAATTTGGTTTGCTTGTTAAACATTCTGGTGACCAAAAATGTTGCCAAAATTAATTATGAATAATATTTAATCATAATTGTAATTATGAAATGTTTATTGTAAGTATTTTTCAGCCAAAAAAAAAAAATCAACTTTTTTTTTTTTTTTCATTGTCCTTTTTGATTTTAATTCTTTTACATTTGTTTTTCAGGCGGGAATGTTCTCCTCCGACTTACAGAACCGGATCAGAACCACTTGGACCGAAAAGTGACGGCAAACTTGGACTTGTCCAAGCTGTCCATCAACCGCGCCACCGTCATCCTCAACTCCATCGGCAGCCTGAGTAAGATGAAGGGCAGCGCCTGGACCTTTAAGAGGAGCCACAGCCACGAGGGGACGCGTCTCCGACCCGGAGGCTCCTCCCCTCCTCCTCCTTCTGTGGCTTGGCCTCCCTGCTGCCTCCCTCCACCCCGGCCCTCTCCACTGCAGCTCCGGTGCCCACGGCAAAGCCTGTGCCGGCGGCGTCCAGGAGCAGGAGGAAGTCGGCGCACACTGTCCTCCTGGAGGACGACAGCTCGGATGAGCCAGGAGTCGAGGAGGTAACGGTCAGAAAGTTTTATTTTTAAGATAGTTTTAAGTATCATGTCTGACTTTGAACTAAA